>CM033647.1:129809981-129840273 GCA_019512145.1 Engystomops pustulosus
AAGTGCATTGGTCAGAAGGCTTATGTTTTTGGGAAGGACTATTTACTTTAGTAAAAAATAAACCGTGTAAAAAAAAGTGTCATGCCCTCAACACCCCAAAAAGTAAATGAAATAAATTTAGAGGCGGCAGCCTGCTCAGTGTGGGGAGGTAGGGGGTTTGGGGCTGGCTGTTAACAATGTATACGACTAGGAGTTATATATTTGTATTGCTGAAAATTCCATACTCTTCGTCGGCTAAAAATACTCCTCAAAAATGGTGAGAGGAGTATTATTACCCTTCTGGAAAAATGCTTGTGTGACCTCTGTGGGAAACCTTTTTGTATGCCAGAAGATTCTTTACTTAAATCCCTGAGAGAGGCGATGTGATTGGAGGAAGTAAAAAAAAAGCCTGTCTATCCAGGATCAGATGTTTCAGGACCTTTGTGATGTAAAGATCCAGAAAAACGTACAGGCGTATCAAAATTTTTTAAAAGGAAGTATCTTGATCTTCTGGGACGCGGTACTGAAGGTGCTTGCGCCTATAGTGAATATTTCCAAAAAAAATCTCTCTCCTCTTTGAAGATCTAGGAATACTCAAGGATCCAATGGATAAAAAAGCCAACAGTCTCCTGAGAAAATCCTGGGTAAATTCAATGGCCATGTTACGGCCCAGCATAGCAGCTACATCCACGGCACATACTCTGAGTCTGGCTTGGACAATTAAAACATCGCCTAATGTCTGGCACATTAACAGAACCAACTGTACCAATCCTACGTCAAGCTACAAATTTTGTCACAGATGCATCAGCAGACCTTATAAGGATGACCAGATTGGCTGCTTTAACAAATGCAGCTAGGACGACAACTTGGCTGAACCTATAAACTGATGATGTTGGATCCAAGCGCAAGTTATGTGTCTCACCCTGTGAAGGAGACCGTTTGTTCGGGAAAGGATTAGATGACATTTTAGAAAAGGCGCCCGATAAAAAGGTTTTCCAATGGAACCCAGGTACTTCCAACATCACCAGTCTTTTCGAGGGCAAAGAAGGGCACTTGGGTATGTCAGAAGAAGAGGTGGACCAGACAGCGCACAAGTGGTCAGAGGCTGATTAAAAGGGTTCCTCTTCAACCCTAATATCAATAAAGGATGCACAGACCAATGACGCCAGGCTTCCGGGGGGGGGGGGGGGGAAGGTTAAGGTGTTTCTATCCCGCCTGGTTCAGTCTATCTCCCCAGGGTAAAGGCGTTGATAGAGGGAGGCTATCGGATAGTTCAGTTCCCTTCCTTCCAGAAGATCCCTAATTGTAAAGGATCGACTAATCCAAGCAACATTTGAGTCATAGATTCTCTCCTTTAGTGACAAAAGAAGTCGTGTACCGGTCTCATCCAGTCAGAGAGAGGTTTTTTTGGTAAGAAACCAAATGGCTTGTTCAGAGGCATTTTCAATCTTAAAGATTTTATTTTTTTTTTCTGAAATACAGGAAAGTCAAGAGGAGACAATACGGTCTACAGTGCAGGCTTTGGAGAAGAACCACTCCATGGCAATCCTGGTTCTGAGTGAAGCCTATTTTCATAACCCGATCCATCGGAACTCCCAAAGGTAGCTGAGAGCACTTTACATAAAAGGGGTACTTCATCATTTCCAATTCCAGGCATTACCTTTTGATATTTCCTCTGTCCTGAGGATATTCACAAAGGTCATGGTCCAAGAAGTTGCAGGCCTTTATTTAAGAGGGATTCATGTAATCCCATACCTGGATGATTTACTATAGTCTGAAAAGAAAAAAAAAAAACATAAAAATTCAAACCATCCCATTTCCCTAGAACTGATAAAAAATATAAGTAAATGGTAAAAATCATAAACATGTTTGGTATCTCCGGGTCCCATCCCATTCCCGACATCTGCCTTTCAAAAAATTATGCATATAGAAAGGGAGATGCTTGATCTAAGTGGGCCATTGGAGTCTCTGATGATGATTATCTCCTGGGAGACAATTTAGACTAGTCACAGACCATCGCCTTAAAATGATGGCCAAAATAAGGGGTGCGGTTCACAGTATGCAGTTAAAACTGCATCGCAATCAGTTTGAGGTGCAGTTTGTCAATGGAACAGGTGAATGAAAGACAGGAAACGAAAGAGAATGACATTGTGGAGCAGGTTTCCCCTCAAAAATCAAATTCACTGTTTCAGTTCATGACTTTCACTGTTCAATTGACAATTGCACCTAAACCAACTCAAAGCTGATGGATGCGTTTTAACTGAAAGTGGTGAAACAACTGAGATTTGCACCGAGAGTGAGTATCTGACCAGAGCTGAGATGTGCTGGCTGCTTGATAACCACAACTGACAATAAAGACTGGAAGGTCAAACCAGGGTTTGGAACTAAAGTTGGGACCTCAGCGTCTCTGTGAACTGTCTTAGAGCTACACCAGTGACCTGAAACCCCTACTAAATGATTTTTATATAAATCTCAACTTGTATCAACAATGACAAGTGCAAAATCGCCTCAACACAATACATTGGGTATCGCAGGTCCGTACATAAAATTGTGACTAAAACTCATGGTAAAAGTGTGGTAACAGGTAGTAATTACCCAGAAACTCTATATTCGTCTCATCAGACCTCATGAAAAGACAAGATAAAATGTGCATCAAAAGTGGTAACATTCACCCCAAAAAAGTTCGACTTGTCCCACAAAAAAACAGCCTAAAACAGCTTTGTATACCAAAAAACATGTTATTCTTCTTTAGAACATGGTGATGCAAAAACAAACAAAATTCTCATAAATTAGTTTTATAATCTGGCAAACCACAGTCAAATACAACAAAAACTACTATAATATGGATTATCTCGGTTAAGCGAGGTGACCATAGAATAAATAAACGTATATACTGTGTAAAGCGAGTTTTCAGCAAAAAAAAATGGCTGCAAAAACGTCCCCCAGCGTACAGTTACACGAGTCATAAAAATATTAAAAAAATAAATAAACTTTACCTCACACCTCCAGGTGACGCCAAGACGGCAGCGCTGCTCCCCGATGTCCGAGTGGGTCATCTTCTGGCTCTAGCGCCGTTTCTGTTTCAAATTCGGAGTCATACTCAACGGCGTTCCCGGGGGAGAACCATGGCGGCAGAAGCACGGAAAGCTAGAGAGGAAAGACGACTGGCGCGGGAAGCCAGAAGAGACCCGGCGGACATACGGGGGGCAGCGACTCCAAGTCGGGGGCCACAGGCGAGGTGAGAGTACCGTATTATACACGAGTATAAGCCGAGTTTTTTTAGCAAACTTTTGTGCTAAAAAATACAACACTCGGGTTATACAAAATAATTAATTACCAATCACCATTCGAGGGCCCGGACAGCTCACTTCTCGCTCAAGTCCGGAGTTGGGCACTTGGCTTGCCAGGCCGCGGAGCCGCGGACGATCGTTTCATGACGGTGGGCGCAGTCTAGCACCGGCGCCGGCACTCAACTGTGATGTCGGGCCGTCGGATGGTGAGTATAGGTGATAGTTTATTTTTTTTACCGCCACGGGCTGGCAGGCATTATAGGATAAAGGGGATGGCCAAGGGGGGGCTGTTATGCACAAAGGGGCTGCACGTATATATTGGGAGCCTGTGGACAAAGCATTTCCCACCTCGGTCTAGAATCGAGTAATAGGTTTTTCATGTTTGTGTGTGTGTAAAACGCTAGGTACTCTGTTATCCTCGTGTCGGCTATACTCGAGTTATACTAGGATATATAAGTTTATTAATTTGTTTTTTTTAAGCGGGGCAGCGTGTATAACTGGGGGCAGTGCTTGTGATATACGATGGGAGGCAGTGTCAGTATATACGCGGCGTGGGCTTATCCTCGATATATTACGGTATATTATTTTTATGGTATGGTGTAAAGCCAACTGAGGAAAAACAAACATAAAATACAGTATACAATTACAGTGACAGTTCCTAAACTACAGCATTCCCTATACCATTTATAAAGTAAAAATTCATGAAAGATGGCAATACGAAATAAATGAGATTTTCTAGATTAGTTTTTTTCAGTAAAACGTACTAAATGAGGTATCACAATAATCGTATGATTACAGAATTCAGTCATGCAAAGCAGCCTATGGTACCCTCAAGACTGAGGAGAAGAGAGTTAGGCAATATGACTATTCAAGGTAAGTGTAAAAAGGAAATATCTCATTTATGCAAAATGTAAACACATTAAAAGTTATTGAGATATGTATGCCGGGTTGAGGGTAATTATTACAGCGAGAAAAGACATTCATAACCGAGACACATGTGGATTTAGAGAATAATAAGAAGGGCTGGAATTGTAGGGTAGACACCTAGGAGTGATGAACCACATGGTATAGGCCACAGCATTGCTCACTGCCAGTAATGGTGAAACATGAGAACGATTGGACATCAACCACAGTCCTATACCGTATGTGGATGATTTGACCGTGTCGGGGATGACTGGTTCGGTTGTCGGGCATCATAGACTTAAAAACGAAATAATGGATGAGGAACAAGTCTGCAGTATGGGTGACTGGGGCCACAAACACGTACACTACTCAAAGTAATGTTCACTGTGAGAAAGGCATTTGCCTAATGATTCTTTCTCAGTCCTTGTCAACGCATGTATGCCCTAGGAAGTGATTCCAACACTTCTCCAGAGTGGTATAAGGCTTAGTGTAATAAATCTACTCCAGACGTTGGTTCTCCCTACGCATGCACATCTCCACAAAAGTGGATTCCCCACCCCAGGGACAGGAAACAAAACACATGAACCCTTAACAGTACCGCCTCCATCAACACTCACCGTTTTTGGTGTCTGTCCCTCGAGAGGATGGAACCCAGTGGGCGCTCTGCCATGAGAAGACTAAAGCTGGGGACGCCTTTGGTTCTATAAAGGAGGCTGCAAGGTTAAGAGGTATCGTGAGCAGGTTGAGCGGACTTGCCTTCTCCGACCTCCGGCTAAATTCTAACAATGGCGCCTCGGACGGATGTCCCACGCAGACATGGTGTGGCGGGGAGTGGGATCAGCACGTGTCGTGCAAGGGAAGTGCCCACTGGGGCGTACTACTGACGTTAGGCCTCCACCGTAATGACAGACGGAATTAAGATCTGACGCTGCTGGATGATGATTGGTGCGCCAGAGGAGGGGGGTGGGCGCCAGTGGGATAGAGTTGCGGTTTTGCCTTGAGATCTTCAGATCTGCACAGTCAAGTGGAAATCCGAAGTTTACTCCATCCTTGCTGTCTCAGCTTTGCACAACCTGATTAAAACGTACAACAATGTCGCTGACAAAACTAACACCTGATACTGAGCCCCAGCCTATTTACCTTAGAATGCCAAGTAACACCACGCGCCTTGCGTTTCTGATGCTGGAAGCGATACGATTCTGGGAAACCAGAGATCGCAATAACGCCTATACAAGACGTCTTGACGCAGCAGAGGCTTGATTCTACTCTCCAAAAAAAACCACCCAAGTGTATAAATAGCTTGGCAATTTAATGTGTTGACCGCTGCGGTCTCTAGACAGTAGCGAGTGGCAGCTGTCGCCTGCTAGGTGTAAAGGGACAAGACGCGGACAAGCGGAGTCAGACACAGAGCAGTACGTGCACAGCGACCCCACTACACTGAAGAGATGTATCTGCTCCTCCACCGCACACAGAGGAGTCAAGGCCACGCCCCCTCAGCACGAAGCCGTCATGTCTTCTCCCAGCTGCTCTGAATCTAGCCAGATAGAGATGCAAGAGGCGGAATCACTACACTGAGGGGCGGGGCAAGGACCAGGGCAGGAGGAAAGGCATTGACCAATACTGGGTCTCTGCCCCTCCCTCCACCTCCTGACACGTACTCAGTTTAAAGATACAGCTGCCACATGCGCAAGCAGACTTGGCGAGTGAGGGATAGGAGAGTGAAGGAGCATTTTATTCCAAAGGGTTAGTTGTCATCTGTGGTGAGGGTTCCGTGCCCTGCGGTGGTGTTCAAGGAGGAGACAGTCCTATACAGTGGTAACAGGAGCTTTAAACAATCATACAGAAGGAGAGGGACACAGGAGGTGACAGTGCTTGTACAATAGGTCCCCAAGAGCTTACAATTTGAGGTGGGACCGGAGGGATGACCAATGATATTACAATGGTTCACAGAGCTTACCATCTAGTGCGACTGGCCAAAGGAGAATGGAGGTGACATGCGATGATCAATAGTACACGGAGCTTCAATCATAAGAAGGAGGGGACACAGGAGGTGACAGTCCTTATACAATGGTCGCAGGAGCTTACAAGCTAGTGAGGAAGAGACACGGAGGGTGCACAGTGCTGTTCAATGGTCACAAGAGTTCACAATCTCGAGCAGGAGGGGAACGGACTAGGAGGTGACCGTCCTTATAAAGGTCACAAGAGCTTACAGTCTATGAGGAAGAGACACAGGAGGTGACAAGTACTTGTACAATGATCCAGGCATTTCAAGTAAGGGATAATTACAATAAATACCCCAAAGACCCCAATGTTTCATATGTATTGAAACTCTTCTATGAACAATAATCCTCGCCTCCAACCAACCAAAACATGTGCTCAGTAGGTGAGCAAACTTTATTGCGGCCAAATAACAGCTAGTTAGTGAACGCAAGTGCCATTGGTCAGAAAGCTTATGTTTTGGGAAGGACTATTTACTTAGTAAAAAAATAAAAAACTAAAACAGTGTCATGCCTCAAACACCCCAAAAAGTTAATGAAAAAATTTAGGGGCGGCAGCCGCGCCTGCTCAGTGTGGGGAGGTGGAGGGGATTTGGGGCTGGCTGCTTAACCCTGTCTACGAGACTAGGGTTATATATTTGTATTACTGAAAATTCCATTTACTCTTCCTCGGCTAAAAATACTCCTCACATGGGTGAGAGGAGTATTACTTAACCTTCATGGAAAATGGTTAGTGTGACTCTGTGCCGGAAACCTTTTTGTATGCCAGAAGATTCTTACTAAATTTTCCCTGAGAGAGGCGAGTGTGATTGGAGGACGTAAAAAAAGCTGTATCCAGGGATCAGGATGTTTCAGGACTTTGTGATGTAAAGATCCGGAAAAACGTACAGGCGTATCAAAATTTTTTAAAAGAAGTATCTTGATCTTCTGGGTCGCGGTATGAAGGTGCTTGCGCCCATAGTGAATATTCCAAAAAAAATCTCTCTCCTCTTTGAATATTAGGAATACTCAAGATCACATGGAAAAAAAGCCAACAGTCTCCTGAGAGAAACTCTGGGTAAATTCAATGGCCATGTTACGGCCCAGCTTAGCAGCACCTCCCGGCATCACACTACTGAGTCTGGCTTGGACAATTAAAACATCGCTAATGTTCCGGCACATTAACAGAAACCAACTGTACCAATCCTACGTCAAGCTACAAAATTTGTCACAGAGCATCAGCAGACCTTATAAGGATGACAGATTGTGCTGCTTAAACAAATGCAGCTAGGACGACAACTTGCTGAACCTATTAAAAACTGATGTGTGACAAGCGCAAGTTATGTGTCTCACCCTGTGAAGAGACCGTTTGTTCGGGAAGGATTAGATGACATTTAGAAAAAGGCTGTCCGACAAAAAAAGGTTTTCACATGGAACCAGGTACTTCCAAACATCACCGTCTTTTCGAGGGCAAAGAAGGGCACTTGGGTATGTTCAGAGAAAAGGTGGACCAGACAGAGCACAAGTGGTCAGAGGCTGATGAAAAGGGTTCCTCTTCAACCTAATATCAATTAAAGGTATGCACAGACCAATGACGCCGCTTCCTGTGGGGGGGGGGGGGAAGTGATTAAGGTGTTTCTATCCGCTGGTTCAGTCTATCTCCAGGGTAAAGGCGTTGATAGAGGGAGGCTATCGGATAGTTCAGTTCCCTTCCTTCCAGACGATCCTAATTGTAAAGGATCGACAATCCAAGCACATTTGAGTCATAGATTCTCTACTTCGCATGACAAAAGAAAGTCCTGTACCGGTCTATCCAGTTCAGAGAGAGGTTTTTTTGGAAGAAACCAAATGGCTGTGTCAGAGGCATTTTCAATTAAAGATTTTATTTTTTTTTCGAAATACAGGAAAGTCAAGAGGAGACAATACGGTCTACAGTGCAGGCTTTGGAGAAGAAACCACTCCATGGCAATCCTGGTCTGAGCGAAGCCGATTTTCATAACCCCGATCCATGGAAATCCCAAAGGTTAGTGAGAGCACTTTAATAAAAGGGGGTATTCATCATTCCAATTCCAGGCATTACCTTTTGATATTTCCTCTGTCCTGAGGATATTCACAAAGTGTCATGGTCCAAGAAGTTGCCGGCCTTTATTTAAAGGAAAAACTACATGTGTGGCAGGGTTCTGATGGAAATACCGGGCACCAGCTCAGGGTGAAGTGGTGCCGGAGCTTATTTTCGTTAGTGTTTTAAAACGCGGTATGCGGTTTAAAACATTTATAACACTTATAGCCGGCGCAGGCAGGGACGCGCTGGCCTTACGCATGAGCTGCTGTCTCCATCACTTCCTATGTAGCCGGCGCATGGTAACGCGCGAGCGGTACCTGCCTGCGCCGGCTATAAGTTTAAAAAGTGTTTTAAACCGCGATACCGCGGTTTAAACACTAACGAAAAATAGCTCCGACACCAGCTCACCCTGAGCTGGTGCCGGTATTTCCATCAGAAACTGCCAATACAAGTGGTAGGTTTCCTTTAAGGGGATTCATGTCCATATTCCTGGATGATTTACTATAGTCTGAAAGAAAAAAAATAAACATAAAAATTCCAAACCATCCCATTCCCTAGAAACCATCCCAGTCCCAATACAATACAGTACATGGTAAAACTCAAACATGTTTGGGTACTACCGGGTCCCAAAATATCCGATCTATCAAAATATAATACGTTTTTCCGTGGTTTAACCCCGTAATGGAAAATGGAACCCAAATGCCATTTTGAAAAATATTTAAAATTCTCTAAAAAGCGATCAAAAGGCGGTAGTCACCCATTCGTTCCTAACATAGTCTTAAGATGGGTAGCATCACAAAACTTAACCAAAACTCGCAAAAACTTACAACCACACACAAACTCGTTCGATAGAGTCTGAAAAAGTTATTAGCGCCAGAAGATGGCAAAATGAAGATTTTTTTTTTTTTGTACAGGAGGTTTTCATTTTTGTGAATGTATGAAACCTTAAAAAACCTATATAAATTTGGGATCTTCGTGATCGTACCGACCCAAAGAATAAAGTAGTCCCTCCATGTGGGGCGCACAGTGAAAGCCGTAAAATCCAAGCCCACAAGAAAACTGCAAATGCATTTTTTCACAAAATTCACTGCATTCTGAATTTTTTTTCCCCGCTTCCCAGTACAAGACATGGAATATTAAATACCACACTATGAAGTGCAATTAGTTACCCAGAAAACAAACCCTCCTACAGCTCTCTACATGGAAAAATGAAAAAGTTATGGATTTTTGAAGGTGGGGTGTGAAAAATGGAAACGCAAAAATGAAAAAGGGCCTTTATAGGGTTAAAAGACCTCACATTTCCCTCTTTTCCCCACCTGAAACAACTGATACAAAAAATAAATTTTCTGTGGTATTCCTCAATTTGCAGAAACTGGCTCATTTCATAGATCCCTAATAGGGTTTGAGGAACTTGTATCTGCAGAATATTCCCACCCTAAGCTTATATCCAAAATCTAAAAGAAATTGATTGACATTCTCCGCTCTGCACCTCCACAATATATTTCATCTTGGGGAAAAATCACCTTGGATTCAGAGGAAATCACTCGGATACTTAGGTCCAGTTGTGGGCCTTCACAATGTATCACTATCCAGTAAACTGATTTTAAGTTAACTTCTAGATGGTACAAAACTACATTTCCTGTACATAAAATGAACAATTACTTTTCAGAGGTCTGTTGGCGATGTGTTAACGATGTAGACTCGTATCTTCACTTATGGTGGGACTGTAATAAAATCAGAACCTTCTGGGAACATGTTGGCATTTGAAATCAGAAAACCTGCTGATTACCCTGCCTTCTTGTTTGTGATTGATTGGTCTCATTGCTATATAACATGCTGCTCAATGGAGCATTGAGAGAGCCCTGTTACATCATTGGACACTGTGATCATGGTGGTATTATATGTCTTGTTATATCTGCTACATCTACCCCATGTATGTATGTGACCACATGAAATCACAACATGCCTCCATGGATTTCTACTCCTGCCCATCATCCATGGAGGCATGCTGTGATTTTTTTGGGGATCAGATACATACATGGGGTACACGTTGCAGATGTAACGGTCAGTAAAAATAAAAACAAGGACACAGGGTTTTTTCGCTCATTTCTCGCTCTCCACCTTCAAAAATCCATAACTTTTTTCATTTTTCCATGTACAGAGCTGTGTGAGGGCTTATTTTGTGCATAACAAATTTTACTTCTCTGTTCCATTATTTATTATTCCATGCCGTGTACTGGGAAGCTGGAAAAGAATTTCCAAATGTGGAAAAGGTGTTAAAAAAAAAAAAAAAAAAAATCATGTTCGCGTCACGTTATTGAGGGCTAAGTTTTTATGACTTACCATGCACTTCAAATAACACCTCTACTTTATTCTTTGGTTCGGTACGATCAGGATGAGACCAAATATATCTAGTTTTTTATTGCGTTTTAACACCTTTTCAAAAGTAACGATTGTGTACGAAAAAGAAAAAATACATTTGCCATCTTCTGACGCTAATAACTTTTTCATACTTTTTTGTACGGAGCTGTTGGTGGTGTCATATTTTTTTTTTACGAAATGAGCTGATGTTTTCATTGCCATAATTTTGAGAGCTGTGCAACATTTTGGTCACTTTTCATTCCATGTTTTATTTGATATAAAATAGTGTAAAAGTCGCGTTTCGGACATTTGGGCGCTATTTTCCGTTATGTAGTTCACAGCCGGCAATAACGGTTTTGATAGATCGGGCATTTTGGGATGTGATAGCTATTGTGTCTGAATTTTACTGTTTTATTATGTTTTATATCAGATCTAGGGAAAGGGGGTGATTTAAACGTTTAGGCTTTTAACTTTAATTTTTAAAACCTTTTTGAAACTTTTTTTTTTACGTTTAGACCCTCTAGGGTTAACCCTAGATGATCTGATTGTTCCTACCATATACTGCAATACTACTGTATTGTGGTATATGGCATTTCTGCACAGTATACATTACAATGAGCCACTGGATCATTGTAACGAAACTGTAGGAACCAGACAGCCTCAGGTCTGCCGAAGACCCAAGGCTATCATGGCAACTGATTGCCGCCCCCGAAAACGTTCAGGGAAGCGATGATCGGATCCAAGATGGCGGCGCCCATGTGTCAGTCTTTTAAATGCCACCAGCAGCTTTGCTGGCAGCATCGGAGGAGTTAATAGCCGCGATCGGTGCAAGACCGCGGTTATTAGCAGTGGGGGTTTGCTGTGCCCTCTTCAAACACCCCCTGCACCTCTGTGCGCCGTACAGCTACGACGCAGAGTGTCAAGGGTTTAAAGGACATCTACTACCTCCAGGATGTAAGCCAAGTATACTGCTTCGTGCCCCCTCTGGCAGGATCCACCCTTCTTTAAGCTTCTTATGCCCTTGTTTATAAGAAAAAAAAAAGGCTTAACACCTATGGAGCCTGGAGTCCCTCAGGCTCATATGCATCATTTTAAAAGCCTTTTTTGGAAAAACCAGTGCATAAGAAGCATAAACATGAGTTGATCCTGTCAGAGGGGGCACACACCAGTATGACAGTATGCTGTCAGTGTTCTAGCTATCTAGATGTTGTTTTTTTTTTTTTTTTTTTTTTTTAAAGACTACATGGTTTATTATGTAAAATTTCTCTATGAATTATGATGTGATGAGAAAATTTAATGTTAAAATAAATATCTAAAAACGATAGCATATTTAAGCACTTAATTAGAGGGAACCTGTCACCAGGAGACCCATTTTTAGCACTCCCCCAGTCCCCACAGAGCATAGTACATATACTGCCAAAGTGTTTTTGTATAAAAAATTGGTTTTACAGAAAAAACGATATGTTATATTGTACCTTTCATTAGCATGTGCTGTGTGACTAGGCAGTTGCCAAAAGGGAGGATTTGGAAAGGAGCAGTTCCCCCCCACCCTTGGGAACAGCTTCTCCATGTGAGCTTTTCAAATATATGAAAACACCCATCACTTGGCTTAGCGACGCCCCCTGCTCCTCTACAGCCAATCCTGAGAGTGGGGAGTTATTCATATATTTGAAAAGGTCACATGTTTCCCAAGGGGGGGGGGGGAACTGCTCCTTTCCAGGCCCTCCTTTTTGGCAACTGCCTGGTCACACAGCAGATGCTAATGAAAGGTACAATATAACATATCTTTTTTTCTGTAAACCCTTTTTGGTGACAGGTTCCCTTTAAGGACGCAGGGTTTTTCGCTCATTTCTTGCTCTCAACCTTCAAAAATCCATAACTTTTTCATTTTGTGCGTAACAAATTTTACTTCTTTGTGGTATTATTTAATATTTCATGTCATGTACTGGGAAGCTGGAAAAAAATTCCAAATGTGGAAACATTGGTAAAAAAACACCATTTTCATCACTTTCTTGTGTGCTCAGTTTTTACGATTACAGTGATACCAAATTTATATAGGTTTTATTGTGTTTTAATACATTTTCAAAAAGTAACCAAATAATTACAAATCATAGGTGACATACAAATATAATAATACAGTACAGAGTACAAATAGTCATTTGGAACAATAAGAGTGATTGATTGCTTTGCTTGCAAGAGCTTACAGTCTATGAGGATGAAGGGGGTGACACAAGAGCTAAAGAGTTTTTATAATGGTCCAGCCATTCTTTATAAGGGAACGGTATAGAATAATTTAATAAATGAAAATTCTTCTTCTTGAAAGAGTCATCAGCCAATATATTATATACAAAGTCCAAGGTGAAAGTGACTGCATAGAAGCCTGGAGCTTGGTGTATATCTTATGTTTGCCTGAAAACAGACTGGAGGAGAACACAGTATAGATTAGTAAAAAGAGAGTTGACCTTTCATGCAGTTAGCAAGTGTAATAGGCTTACTTAAAGAGATGGGTTTTAAGAACACGTTTGAAACTTTGGAGGGTGGGTATTAGTCTGAGAGTCTAGGGAATGGCATTCCAGATAATTGGGGAAACGCAGGAGAAGGCCTGGAGGCGTGTGTGAGAGGTTCGAATTAAGGTAAAGATTAATCTAGTATCACTGGCAGATCGAAGAGCACGGGTTGGGCGATAGACTGAGAAGAGAGGTAAGGTGGTGCAGCATTATGCAGAGCTTTGTTGGTGAGAGTTATTTTAAACTGAATTTGGTAGGAGACAGACAACCAGTGCACGAAAAAGAAAAAAAAAAAATTCCCCAATTTCTGATACTAATAACTTTTTCAGACTTTGGTATACAGAGCTGTTGGAGGTATTTTTTTTTGCAAAATGAGCTGACTTTTTCATTGCTACCATTATGAGGACCCACGCTCCGCCGTCTTTTAAATGCTGCCGGCGGCATTGGAAGAGTACTACCCGCGATCGGTGCAAGCACCCTGTGAGGCCTTTTCATAGACCCCCCACTGCACCTACAGCGCAGAGCGTGAAGGGGTTAAATATACATATCTCTCAAGTCCAAAACCTCTGAAATGTCAATAGTTCGCATTCAATTTGTTCCACCAGCCTGCCCCCAGTAGTATACAGCCTGCCCCCAGTAGTATACAGCGCTGCCCAGCCTGCCCCCAGTAGTATACAGCGCTAGCCAGCTGCACCCAGAGTATACAGCCCAGCACCAGCCTTAAAAAAAAAAAAAAACTTATATACTCACCCTCCGGTGGCCCCGATCAGCACGCTGCTCCCCAGATGTCGCGCGGGTCCTTGTCGGGCTTACGAGCGCCGTTCCTCTGTAACATCGGTGATGGCGCCGCCACTGCTCTCTCCGGCGAGGCGCTAGTATGACGTCGCAGACGGCACCCGAGGACAGGAGAGCAATGGGGCGACCTAGTATGACGTCCAGCACGGCACCAGGGAGAGAGAGCAATGCAGCCGCCCAGCGCGATGTTACAAGAAGAGAGGCAGTTAGTCCAGAAGAGGCCCCCGCGCGGACATCGGGGGAGCAGACGCGGACGGGGCCACTGGGAGGGAGATATAAGTTTGATATATTTTTGAAGTGTTGTATTTAACTGTGACTCGTGTATTAGACGCGGATTGGGAGACGGGGTTTTTTTTTTTTTCAAAGCAACATTTTTGTGCTGAAAACCTGGCTGTTTACAGAGTATATAGGATATCCTAGAGTCTCAATGAGATTAATCATTCTAGTTGCAATTTGTATTCAATACATGTGAATGGATGGAAAAAATACAAATAACAAAAACAATATCCTAAAGAGGCTGGATGAATGACACCCCTCAAACTTTAAAGGTTAAATTCTAATTTCCCCGCAGGGGGGGCTGATCCAACTTCCTTGAAATGAATCAAGGACAAGGAAATGAGGCTCAGCCTGTGATCCCTCTTCATACTCCCCCATGCGCAACAAGACGTAAGGGTACATCTTATGGGGTTAAGGTTAATTTTGACCACTGTAAATGACACCTCAGGCAATTTCTATTTCACCGCTATGTGTATTCTAGTTGCCGATGCTATGAATTGAATTAGGCAATGGGCTTTGTTTTTTACCTCACTGGCTTATTTCCCAGCAATAGGACTGTCTGGGTCACTGGTGTTGAAGTACCTAATAGGGAAAGGATAATTGTCTTGACATTGTTCCAGAGAGGGGCAACTCTAGGGCAATACCACCAGATATGGGCCAGCCCCCGGGCAGATGGTGATAGAAAGGGAGGATTGTGGAATACTGGTAGCAATAAGGAAGGGTTGGATTGAAGTTTGTTGAAATCTAACAGTGCCACAGTTTTAAAGGGTGATGATGTTGGTACAGTGGGTGGCAATATGCCTGTCATACATTAGAGACTTGGTAAGGATACTGGTTGGAGTGATTGGGATTCCAGTGCTTCATAGCCAGATAATAAAGAGGTCATCTATGTACCTCTTAACCCCTTATCACCGACACTAGTTTTCAGCTCAATGACCAGACTCGATTTAAGTGATAAGTTTTGCGATTCATTCTGAAAAAAAGTGAAAATTTGGCAAAAGTTTGTAAAAATTCTTCATTTTCCAAGTTTGAAATGTTCTGCTTTCCAGACAGGAAGTAAAACTACCCAAAAAGCTTGATAATTAACATTTATGGAATGTCTGCTTTATGTTGGGATGATATTTTATGCGTCCTCTCACTTTTGTAGTATGTTATGAGGTGCAGAACTTTAGGTGCGATTTTTCTCATTTTCTAGCCCGACCCCCCTCAGATTTACATTATCTACAATGCCTCCCATATATCCCCCCCCCCCCAGTTTAACTTATGATTCCCCCAAATCTGTTTTATATATTCAGAAAGCCCCACACCCACTTGTCAATTATACAGTCTCTAAATAGCCACCTCCAATTATTTTATTATATCTAGTCCATAATATTTCCACCAACTCTTCTGTCAGAGCCCAGCTCTGGCAGGAAGACAGACGTTGTGAACGTCATCACCCGCCGCTTGTTCCTATGTCACTCTGCATTAAATCCCGCACATGTGTCTTAATAGACAGGTACGATTTATACTGGTTGGCCTTTGGGGCGGCAACGGGCGCCCGCCTAACACATTAGAGCAGCAATTTTACTGCTCCCCAAAGGGCTCTGCATGTGCCTCCGGAGGCCGAGATTTTTTATTGTCTCATGCAATCGACCCTGATGGGACCACTGTCCAAACATTAGAGTTATTACCCACACTATGCCAACATGGATTAATAACTTGCCGTAATAATGAATACAGTACAATTAGGTAAGTTGGGGCGGGTCAGCTCACATGCATTACATAGTTCGTGAAACCGCTGCAAAAAAACTGTCCTCCTACAGATCGTACCGTGGAGGTTGCTACTCTGCTTTGATGTATGATAATCCCACAGGAGAACCTGCAGCAATCTGTGACATAAAAACTTGTTGCACTTTTCTTCTTTTGTTAGTAGAAGCAATACTGATGATAGCAGAAGTAGTTTATATGTTATATGAGTATGTTATGTAACAAAATCGTACCAGGATTTTTTATCAGCCAAACTCGAGATGTCCTTGTAAACCACAACACGTGTTCACTCGGTATAGCAGTGCAAAATTAAACAGAAACAACATCAGGTACTATCTCTTCTCCAAATGATATAGCTGTTAAGTGACAATATGAATACACATTTGGGGCACCATTTACTTCCCTGTTCCCTGCGCAATCCCCGATCCGACTGTCTGATGAGATGAACTCTGCCGCAATTCATGTAGATCGTGTGCAACATCCCCCACCGGGCCTAGCCTTTTCTTGGGGCCTGGAGACAGCCGGGGCCCGGAATCCGGAGTGCTGGCAGTTGCGGCCTAGGCACGCTAGTATCCACGGTGCTTGGTATGGGACCGGAGTGCTGTCCACAGCCTGGCAGGTCTCCAGCAGTGGTGGTTGGCAAAAGAATATATGGAGGAGTCTCTTATAGTGGTTCTCTCTGGGGCAACCCTTTGGGGTCTGGAGTCCTGTTAGTGGATAGGGTGCCCGTGATGTGACAGCCGTAGTAGCAGGGATCAGACGGAGGCAGACGTTGTCTAAAAACAACTACAGTTCCTTTATTGGAACCAACAGGAACATGGATAACGTGCCCAAACATCTTACAATGGTAGCAGGCTGGGATCACTTGGAGAGAGAGAACCCAGGGATTGATCACCATCTGGATGTCAGGGGCAGGCTGGGAGATAAGCTGTGTCCTAGTAGGGATGCTTCAGCTTGTCCTGGGTTACTTCAGATATCACCCTTGAAGGTAGGATATACCCCTTTTTTCTCTCCCTAAACTCCTCAGAGCTGCTCAGGGTAATCACTGGCTCTTCTCTGTCTGACTAGACTGGTCTAATTCTGGTTTACTGGCTGCAACTGTCTCCCTCAGAGACCAACTGCACTATTCTCACTAGTCTAACTGTACTAGTCTGTCTGACTAACTAGTCTCACTAGAGACTGACTAGATTCACTCTGATCTCTAGTTCTAACCAGGGGCGTAACTAGCGAGGCTGGGCCCGCATAGCAGACCATTTGAATGGGGCCCCTTCCCCTACATTTATACAATCAATCATTTTTAACACTCATAGACCTGTCCTTGCATTCATACATTAATACACACATACATATAACCGCATACACACAGATATACAGCATTACAATCATAACACATTATATAGCATATATGCACACACCATCTAGTATATACAGCATCATACAACACATTCCCCAAATATACAGCATATATCACACTCATCTAGTATTTCTAGCATATACACAGATATCAGCATATATACACACGCATCTAGTGTATACAACACATAAACACATAATATACACACACACATCCAGTATATACCAACATACACACATATACAACACAACATCCAGTATATACACAACTACACACTACACACCCCTCCAGTATGATACACAACATACAACACATATACACACACATCCATAATATTACACAACATACACACATATATACACACACATCCATTATATACCCAACAACAAAAACCACATATACAGACAAACTCCAGTATATACACAAACAACTCCACACACACATCCAATATACACAACATACCACAATACACACACACATCCAGTATATACAACATATCCACACACTCCGATTATACACAACATATACACACACACATCCAGTATTATACCAACATACACACATATATACACACACATCCAATAATAACACAAAAAACATAACACATAGATATACCACACATCCGTATAAAAATTTCCACATACACACATATATACACACACACCATCCGTATATACACAACATACACACTATATACACACACACATCACCAGATAACCCATATATACAACACACAATCCAGTATACCAAGCATCACAGTATACAGCATATACCCCACAAAACCACATATGCATGCATTTACATGTTTTACTCACCACCACTTCACCTCACTCGGATTCTCACTCGGGTCTCCGGGAAGGTTGGACAGTCTGTCAGACCGCGTGGGCCGGAGCAGCAGCAGGTGAGGCATTCCAGGCCGGGTCCAGACTAGCAGCGGACGAGGCGCAGCGGCCGGGCCGACTAGACTGTCAGCGTCGCCACGGGCCGCGCCATACTAAGGGCACGGCGAGGCGCGCGGCCGGGCAGACTAGGCAGCGGGCAAGGCGCGCGCGGGGCAAGGCACATTGAAGTGGGTGGGGCGGCCGATGACCTTCTGAAGCACAGCAACCAGGGCGGACAGGGACGAGCAGGGAATATACTTTGCTAATGATGTGCCCCCCGCGCCATCCCACTATCTCTCCCCATCCCTACACTCATAGAGCTGCAGTCGGGGCGGTAATGGGATGGGGCATGTCATTAATACAGTATAATTCTACAGCTCTTAAATCACCATTTTGGCAACGCCGAGGCAGGAAGCACTTAATAAAAGTAACTTTCCCCGTCCCATCACGGGCCCCCCTGCGCCCGGGCCCAGTAGCAACGCTAGCTGCTGCTACGGCTGTTGACCCACTGAGTCTAACTGTTACTGTCAGACTAAATCTGACTGGATTAACTCCAGTCTCTTTCTCTACTGACTCTGTCACTCACTTCACTACGAAATGACGTTGAACTCTCCAACCGTCACTTCTCCTCAGCTCCTGGTCGGTGGTGGGGTTACTCTCCGCAATTACATCCCAGCTTACATACAATATATAACAGCTGTGATTGCCTGATGAAATGACATCACATTAAAACAGGCAGGTCTACCACTGCAGTGTTCCCCGGTTATGAGTGACCTGCTGTGGGGTTAATAAGACCCTACACAGCTGCAAGCTACAATTGGGACGTATTCGCAACAACCCCTCTGCATTGTATCGGCAGGGGTGTTGCATAGTGCATGGCTTGCGGCACAAATTTAATGTTAAAATCCCGTGCTATCCAAATCCGTCGGATCGTCCAACAGCCCGCCCCCCAATTGTGAGTGTGAAAGTCCGGTGCGATTGTGACACAAACGATGCGTGCGACACAATCCCGGCGCGATCCCCGAAATAGTCGGAAACCGATGAAAATGTGGCGGCGGGACCCTTAGTAAATAAGCCCTTTGTGTTTGTTTCTATATGCAATTTTGTTACATAATTACAAATATATACTTACTAATAACTATATTTACTTAATACACTTACTATATATATTTATATATAATTTTAAGTTTAAGCGTATAATAGTTTGTACAAGCTGTAAACAAAGTTAACCAGAGGAACATAGATGCCACCTGTAGACACTGGTCCATAGAGAAGTAAATTAAGTCATGGAAAATACACAAAATCTGTACACAAGTAAACGTTGCCATGTGCAAACTCATTGAAAGAGTGAATTGCGTAACTCAAGAAGCTTTGTTGAAAAAAAAAATGGTACTAAAGAAAGATGTAAAAGAATCTGTCTATAATGAGAGAGCTAGAGAACTCCCCTGAGGCACAGGCAAGCGACACTAAGCTATGGCACGTGTATTTCACAAATGATGTATTCAGATTCTGACTTCTACAAAAACAACATAACAAGGCTAGGAAGAAATAAAAGCACCTATTACTATAACATACAATACAAACTAAATCATAAAAATAGCATAAAATTAAAAGGATCAAAGGAAAGTTGAAAAGATGTCTGACACAAAATAGTCCATGGTACAAGTAAGTCTTTATAAAGGGCATTAAAGGGGTTTTCCCACAAAATAAAATTCTCAAATCTCCATCCCTATGATTTTTTACACAATAAATATCTTTTAAACCCCTCACTTTACAATTTATTAGTGTTATGTTCAGCCCTATTCACTCCCTAGGCTGTCAGTTGCAAATTCCAGAGTGTGGGCGGACTCTCTAAGCAGACACCTATATCCTTCTAGTTCTGTGTTGTTGCACAAATGTGACAATTACATTATCAGGGGTACAGGTATATACAGGCATGTCCCGGGTTACATACAAGATAGGGTCTGTAGTTGTTGTTAAGTCGAGTTTTGTATGTAAGTCCGGAACTGAATATTTTTATCATTGTAATCCCAGCAAAACTTTTGGGTCTCTGTGCAATTGGATTTTAAAAATGTTGGGTTGTCATAAGAATCAATATTAACACTAAAGCTCTCATTACAGGCACATTTGATAACTGTTTACTGCTGATCATTGTAGCCTAGGACTCAGACAATAATACCAATATCCAGAGGTCCGTTTGTAACTAGGGTCGTATGTAAGTCGAGTGTTCTTAAGGTGGGACCGCCTGTATAACACTTTCATCTGGTCTCTGACCAACACACTGACACATAGAAGAAGAGATGCGACAGATCAGAGATGATGAAATGCATGAGATGCCATCTACACGAGGATTAACAGAGGGCTGACAGACTTTTACATCTGTCAGCAATTCTAACGTTTTGTTCTCCAGATATGTACCTACTCCCCTTCCCCAGAATCACTTATCACCTTGTAGTTTGCAGCACTTATCCTACTCGTGATGTACTGGCAGGAAGGTGAACTCGTGCTGTCCTGCAGGGTGGGGGGCCAGAGCAGAAGACAGAAATCTCTGCTCCACACTGTCACACAGGAATCCAAGATGGCTTCCCAACCCTAAGTGGAAGTTACAAGGTCATGTCTAGGAGCAACTGAATGTGTAACCAGGACTGGTTAGACTTATATCTGTGATTTTTTTTTATTTTTAATTTTAGCTAATCCATTGAATTAGAGAATGTGTTGTTTTGTTTCCTGAGTACATATAAGACTTGTCTGTCTTTGTGGGAATACCCCTTTAAAGCCCCTTTTTATCAAATAAGCACAATTATAATGGAAATGGGCAAATATGTTTTTAACATGCACTGCCTACTAGATACAGTTTAACTGTGGGCATAATTTGGAAACAACTACAATACAGTTCTGTGCTTATATAATTGCATACAACCCTCACCGGCCACTTATTAGGTACACCTGTCCAACTGCTCGTATAACACTTAATTTCTAACAGCCATCACATGGCGGCAACTCAGTGATTTAGGCTGTAGAACATGGTCAAGACAATCTCCTGCAGTTCAAACCGAGCATCAGTATGGGAAGAAGGTGATTGTGATGCCTTTGAAACGTGGCATGTTGTTGGTGCAGAAGGGCTGGTCTGATATTTCAGAAAACTGCTGATCTACTGGGATTTTCACGCACAACCATCTCTAGGGTTTACAGAGAATGGTCCGAAAAAGAAAATCCATGAGCGGCAGTTTTCTGTGGCGGAAATGCCTTGTTGATCCATAGTCAAGGAAATGGGCGAATCGTGTCTCGTAGCTGATAGAAAGGCAACAGTGACTCAAATCGCCACCTTACAACCAGGTAGGCAAAGAGCATCTCTGAACCACAGTACGTTCGAACTTGAGGCAATGGGCTACAGCAGCAAGAAGACCACACCGGTGCCACTCCTTTCAGCTAAAAACAGAAACTGTGTACAATTTGCACAAGCTCATCGAAATTGGGACAGTAGAAGATTGGAAAAACGTTGCCTGGTCTGATTGAGTCTCGATTTCTGCTGCACATTCGGATGGTAGGGTCAGAATTTGGCGTCAACAACATAAAGCATGGATCCATCCTGCCTGTATCAACGGTTAGGGTCGGTGGTGTCATGGTTGTGGGAATATTTTCTTGGCCACTCTTTGGGCCCCTTGTCCAATTGAGCATCTATGCACACCCACGCGCCTACTAGTTATTGTGCTACCATGTCCATCCCTTTATGACCACAATGTACCCAACACTCTGATGGCTACTTTCAGCAGGATATGCGCCATGTCATACAGCTGGAATCATCTCAGACTGGTTTCTTGAACATGACAATGAGTTTCACTGTACTCAAATGGCCTCCACAGTCCCCAGACCTACAATCCAATAGAGCATCTTTGGGATGTGGTTGGAACGGGAGATCCTCCATCATGGATGGCAGGCCGACAAATCTGCGGTGAACTGTGTGATGCCATCATGTCAAATGCGACCAAATCTCTGAGGAATGCTTCCAGCACCTTGTTGAATCTATGCCACGAAGAATTGAGGCAGTTCTGAAGGCAAAAGGGGGTCCAACCCGTTACTAGCATGGTGTACCTAATAAATTGGCCGGTGAGTGTATATAGAAATCTCATAAGGTTATGTGACATTCACTTTAATGAGAAATAATAATAATATTATACATATTGTGACAAAGTCACTATTGAATTGGTGAGAAATTGAAGGTGTTTGTGTATTACAGCAACGACAATGTGAATTAGGTCAAACTGGAAGCTGTTTTTCATGTGTTGGTCTCTTGGAAGACCTGGTACAGGACCCTGACTGCAGGAGTGGAGACAGAAGTGTGATCACCACTCCAGACCAAAGCTTCCACATTGCAATGGTTCTAACAATGCATCAGGTGCGCAATCCCTTAAAGAAGGGTATGGAGCAGTCAGAAGTGACTCTCTACCTGGAGACACAGAAGCTGGACTGTGTGAGAGCCACACGTGAGTGACACAGGGTTACTGAAAGTGTTTTTCATGCTGGCAGGGAGAAGCCTCCAGTGGCTAGTGAGGGCTGCCAATTGTATAGTTAGAGCCGGACAGGCAAGGATTTTGTTTGATGTTTTGTTTGATACTGTTGTTTTTCTGGAATGAATGCACAGTTTAAACTTGAATCCTGCTGTCCATGAGAGCTTTGTCATTGCTGACCCCCACATTTGAGCTGAACCCGTACAATATACTATCTTAAAAACCTACCTAGATGCCCAGTCTACCCTAAACCTTAGTGACAACTGGTCGATTTCCTTCCTGCACCAAAGTGTAAATACGGAGACAAAGACAGGACAGCCACTGAAGAGTAGCTGACAAAATATGAGTCAGAAACAGGACAGCACAGCACAAAATCAATAGGCAAATGAAAAGTCAGGATAAAAGTATCCAATAGCAGAAAAATCAAGATAAACACTAGCTAACTCAAAATATGCAATCAAGCAGGAAGTAGAATGCAATTCTTTTATGAGATGTCAGAGCCCCACTTCAAAGAGTAATTGTTTCAGTTCTCTGACCTCCAGATAGGGTAGATAATAGGGAAGAAATGTGAATGTTGAATGGGCACAGATGTTACCCACAATTTTATGGAGCCACCAGATACTCATTAGTCCCACCGGGATTGGAAGGATTCTGGTAATGATACATTTTGAGGAGACACAAAATATAGAGATCTTTGCCAGAGACCCATGACTGTTCTTCAAGACCGTAGCCCTTCCAAAAACCCTGCCATTAGACAGAGTTCTAGCTGGTAACCATAAAGGCACTTTTGACCTGGCATATACCTGGCATACTGCTATGGTATATATGAGGCCCATTTGGGCCATCATTAAGACCTAGCCAATAGAGAAATACAGAGCACAGATTGGCAGAATACAAACAATTTATCTACAAGAGTGTTTCTAGGTGCTAAATCTGGAGAGAAGAGACGTCATGAGCACGGAAGCAATTATGGCACCAAGGGACAATAATAATAATAATCTTTATTTATATAACGCCATCATATTCCGTAAGCCTTTACAAATCCTAGGGAACACATGCAAATAAAATACTACGTTACAGATTACAAACAGTCATATGGAACTATCAGAGTGAGCTCGCAAGAGCTTACAGTCTATAAGTATGAGGGGTGACACAAGAGGTTTAAGAGCTTGTATAATGGTCCAGTCATTCTATATAAGGGAACAAAATAAAATAATTTTATAAAATGCTGCTGCTTGACCAGCTGCTATCTTATATACAAGGTCAAAGGTATATGTGACTGGGAAAACCTTTTATATTGACAAAAATCAACACAAACTCTGAATAACTTGAGGCAAGCCACATGTATACCTGAGGGGTTGTGAAACTGATTCTCCCTCCTCAAATAAATGTAAAATCAATAAAGTTAACAGCAGTCCCGGAATCTATCAAGCCCTGCCCAGAAACAAATTTATACCCAAAACAACCTTTTTTTTTTACAATGACAATGATTGCTTTTCTGTTATGCAGTGTAAGAGAACGTCCTAATGGACTGGAAGGAAAGACAAGGACCATGAGCCATAAGGCTAAAAGCCTTCCAAGCGGCCCCTGCCTAATTGCCCACCCTACTCTAAGCGGTAGGTGATAACTGGTTGACATTTCCTTCCTTAGCAGTGTATAAAAACACCACCCTTGAGCTACAAAGCCCCTAGGTGGAGGGAAGAAACAGATAAATATATGTTCGTTTGTACTTTCAAACTATTTATCCTATTAAGGGTAAATTTAAACTATAGAATCCCATAACCTAAAGCCTCCCAGCTATGAATATGGGAATTGCATCCCAACGATATGGTGTGTGGTTTGCAAAGCAAAATTCAATTGTGTTTATAGAGTTTTAGCATTATTGTCTTTATAACACTTTCCCCGGAGGCTCAAAACAAATGTCAGTGAGGCCCCGCTCAAATCTCAGCAAATTTGAATTGAAGTGACAGCAATCCACACCTGGCAACATGCCAGAATTAAAAGGAAGCTGTCTCATAATAACCATAGGAATGCAACTGGCCATAGACAAAGAAACTATTATGGTTGTTTATATGCTCCTTTCTGGGTTCTGGCCTGAAATACAAAAGATCCAAGAAAATGGATGTTTCACACTTGTTTACCTCACAAAGACTTGGACGTTTGTTTAACAGCTTCAGAGAACAGAGGGAAAGCTAGGAGTAGGCTGAGACATACACTCAACAGCAATTTTATTGATCTTTTAGTAATTTAAGTAGATTTATCAAACAGAATGGGGCCCCCTTCCCACTTAAAAAATGTACATATTTGTATACTCACACATGTGAGTTTCAATCACACAATCGTCTGACGGCCCACCCCCGAGTTGTGTCGCATGAAAATCCGATTGCATGCACCAAAAACCCCTTTTAAATCCCTGTTCCAACGGTGCAAAACGGAAATCGCTGGGATGTCCGATGAAAGTGTGTGTGGGCAGGGCCCTTAGTAAATAAGCCCCAATATGTATATAAAGGTGCACATACTCCATTCTTTAGTGAGTAAGGCCAGATGCGGGCCCCATAACAGCTGCTATGGCTGCTATCACTGCTATCCCCTGCTTACAAGCTACAACCTAATGTGTAGGCAAAATGAAGGATGATCAATGTCTAGGGTGAGCTGAGTATATTTATATCTAATCTTGGGGTAAATTACTTTTTACAATTTTTTGTAAAAATCAGTAACCTCGGCTCCGTTCCTGACTTCGCTCCTTTGCTGCCTGCCCTGACCTTCTGCTATGTCCCTGAATCTGATCCCCTTCTGCCAGTCCTGACCTTCTGCCTGACTACGACTCTGTGCCTGCCTTCTGATTCTGTATCTTGCCTTGGCCAACGATGCAGAAAAAGTCGCCCCTGTGTATTGACCTGGTGGTACCACGCTGTAGCAAGTCCAGGGGCAAACTGGGAATTTAAAATGGCCCTGGAAAAAACTATAAAAGTGGCCCCATTTTATGGACGGAGTCAAAACAAGTGGGTGTGGTCAGATAATGTGGGTGGGGTTATAACAGACAAATTGTTGGTAGATGGCCTTAATGCAAAACAAGAACATCTTTTGCTAGTAAGTGAATCTAATGAGCAAAAAATGTGACCTGTCGATCAGTAAATGATGCAAACACACGACCCGATAAGCCTTAAATACCTTTGGCCTGTGCCATACATGTACAATTCAGAGAAAGAATATATTGATACTGCCTCCTATGTACAGGAATAATGATACAATAACACATTTAGAATAACACATTCAATCCTGCCTTCTATATACAAAATAAAACTACTACAATACCTTCTCCCATACACAAGCCAACTACTATAATACTGCCCCCTATGTACAAGAATATAACTACTATAATACTGCCCCCTATGTACAAGAATATAACTACTATAATACTGCCCCCTATGTACAGGAATATAACTACTATAATACTGTCCCCTATGTACAAGGATATAACTACTATAATACTGCCCCCTATGTACAAGAATATAACTACTATAATACTGCCCCCTATGTACAAGAATATAATTTTTGTGATGGTGTTTGATGAAAAATTGAATATTACGGGAAGTTTTCCGTAGTTTTTTTTTTTTTTTCTTCGTTCACCTAGCGGGTTCAATATTGATTTATATTTATTGTACAGATTAATACGGACGCGGTGATACCAAATATGTACATTTTTTGTGTGTTTTTGTGTTTTATTTCCTGTATTTGCATTTTATATGTGTAACTGGGGAGATTATGGGACTTTATGCTTTGCTTTATGCTCAGTTACATACAGCCGGGATGCGAGTACACACAGAGTAAGTGCACAACTTCTATTTGTTTAACAATCCTTACTCACGTGTACCATACGCCGAATACACTCTCCAAGCCTATTAACCCCTCCTTTTCACCCACATAAATGTTGTTTGTCATATAACAAAAAATTTTTTTAAAATATATTCTATGTAAATTGATGCAATTATCTAACTATGATTTGTGTACATTTATTTATTGGATATTTCCTACCCTTTTTTTTTTGTTTTGCCAGAACACGGTTTTATTATATGGACTTGATGAAGGGAACTGTTTGCCCCAAAACGCGTAGTCCACTCATTTTATCCTCAAAATAAACAAGTTCCATTATCGAGAAGCGCGGTCCAAACTCCTGTTTTTTTTTCTCACTTTGATGAATAATCTCTTCTTGTGGTACACGTTCTATTCCGGTTAACGGAGTCAGGATTCAGGGGCTGTGGACCCTCTGCACCACCGTGTCAGATGGTACTCACCGACACCTGGGATCGGAGTCTAAGTGGTTCCTGGTCTTCACCAGAGCCCGCCGCAAAGTGGGATGGTCTTGATGTGGCGGGGTGCCCAGGTCGTTCCACAGGTGCGACTAGCCCGCGGTGGCAGCCAACGTAGTACTACGAGCCTGGGATGACAGCAGGAGAACAGCGCTGGAAGGAACACAGGGACTCACGGCAGGAACACAGGAGCTGGCACACGGAACAGGAACAGACTGGCATACAGACAGGAACGGATGGTGGGAGCGCAGGAAACACAGGAGGGCTTTCACTTCACAGGAATGATGCTGAAGATTTGGCAGGGAATGATGGGAGCCGCCGGATTATATAGCAGAGCCGGAGATGACCAGCGCCAATCACCAGGACGCTAGCCCTTTAAACACCGAAGAGCCGGCGCGCGCCCTAAGGAGCGGGAACACAAGGGAGGCCTAGACTGGATGGGTGCAGGAGTGTGGAGAGGTAAGATGAGGCAGCACCACGGAGATGGGTACGGGTGTGCCCACGATCCGTGACATGGATCGGTGGGGAACCAGTGACAAACTGGGCACGCTGCAATCTCCTTATTCACTTCTGCTTTTTAGACCTTATTGCAATTTATGTCTTCAAAATGTTATCTATAGACATTTGATGCTCTGTTTTTTTTTTTTGTTTTTTTTTCTTGTTCTGCTTTTATATTGACACTGGGTATTCAAGCTCCAAACTCACGCAGCAGGCTCTGATCTAAAGGTATTGATTGACACCCTTGCTACACCTCTGTGCCTGTTCATAAAGACAATAAAGCTGAGGTGTAGACTTCACTGCTCAGTCCTTATGCCCAGCGTTGGATTTGAACAGCACAGATCACTACGTCAATAGAAGTTAACAGGCAACCAGTTACGTTTTAAAACATTTTTCTACTCAACGGAGCAGGACAGTTTTTGGAGAAAAATGGTTATAAGAAGGCTGATGACGGGTACCCCTTAAAAATAAAATTCGGGTTACTAAATTTTATGCTCGTAAGGGTAGACTCGCGTTGTCTTTTTTTTTCACATCAGTGAATTTTCACCTAACACATTCTGGCTTATGTACACATACATATTGGGTTTCTCTTCCTGGCCTCAGTGATATTTCACTGATGCCTTACTGAACCATTTACATTTATAATCAGAGCCAGCAATGATAACTCGCCCTAGTACAAAGCCTCAATTACAAATCTAAAGTACATTTTTGTAGTCGGGCATAGATCTGGTTTCTGCCAAGCCCGAGAGGGGGGCTGAAGTTCAAATAACGCAAGGGAAGCCCGTGTGTACAGAAAGTGTTTCAATACACACCTCTCCAGCATACATGTCCTGTGCCTAGGATCAAAGGGAAGAGCCTGGTAGTGACTTAGTTCCCTCCAAACAATTACAACCCAGAGACAATGGGAAATCATATCTGTCAAATAACTTGGATATAATCCACTAACAGGATAGGGTCAGTGTGGCTAGCTCTATCATCCTTGCACATTTTATGTAGGTGGGACTCTAGGAGCCCCACTAAATTGCCCCTGCTCCTGGACAGGTAAAGAGGGGACCAGTGTATTGAAGGCAATGGCACAGTTACTCCTATGAAGAGTTATGTTGTTTAATAAAAAGCTTTTGCAAAAAGGTAACTTCCTGAGAGGAGGAGAAACATCCTCCTCTGTGACCTCACAAATAAGGGTTAGGAGCACAAACCCAATGGGTTTAACTTTACAAGCTCAAGAAACCCTATTTGTGAGTCTTTGGTCCAGCCTGTTCAAGGCATTGCACACCCAAAGTTCTTCTGCCGAAACCGGATAAGTCTGCTATTTCTGTAGAAAAGGTTTATAAATTTTTTTTTTCTTTTTCTCCCTTTTTTATTCTACAACTGTTTGTATACATTGTGTGTATATTCCTTGTAACCCTTTTTTAGCTGACAAAAAACTTGCCAAAATCTTTAAGAAGGAAATAAAATCAGCCAAAATACAAAATGAAAGACAGGTGGCCAAAGATGACAAAGCAAATCCTAAGAAATTTTTAAAGTATATCAATGCTTGGTAGGTTGGACCAAGAGAAGGCGGAGATGTGGGTTTTTTCACTCCGATTGTACAATGGAAGAAAGAACATCTGGAGTGGGTGGTGCCAGTGTGGGCGATGCATCCTGTAATATATTAGACTGGCTGAATGTAAACATGATCCAATCTAAGCTTAACGCCCGATTTTTTGGATTCTGACCTGCGTCGCTTTATATGGTTATAACATTTGAACACTGTTACTTTTCAAAGCGATTCTGAGATTGTTTTTTCCCCACATGTTGTACTTCATTTTAGTGGTAAATTTTGGCAGATAAGTTTTGCTTGGCTACAGAGCTGGTTGATGGCTTGTTTTTTGCGGGACATGTTGTTCTTTGCAACAATATCATTCTGGAGTACATATGTTTTGTTGATCACTTTTTATTGCATTTTTAGTGGGATATAATAGGTAAAAATCATAAGTTTTGGCGGGTTTTTGACGTTTTTTTTACGGCGTTCATCATATGGGTTCAATAGTTATTTAGTTTTATTCTATGGATTGTTACGGACGCGGTGATACTATATATGTGGGGTTTGTGTTATGATTTAGACTTTTTTGAGCGTTATATGTCTCTTTATATGTTTTGGGGCTTATGGGCATTTTTAGTGATTTATAAAGTAATTTTTTATTGAAAAACATTATTTTGTACATTATTTTTACATGATCCACCATGGGATATGAACAAGCAATCATCTGATTGCTTGTTCTTGATAATACTCTGCAATACTAATGTATTGCAGGGTATTATCAGTGCCACATGACATCACAGACGCCATCTTAAAGATAAAACCTCCAGGCTTCTCTGGGGTCCCGATCGGAGCAAAAACAGCGATCGCCCCCCCCCCGAAAATGGTGCGGGGGGGCCGATCGTGGGGTAAAGACCTGCAGAAGGCATGTTAAATGCCGCGGTCGCGTTGACCGCGGCATTTAACGGGTTAAACACCCGCGATCGGAGCCCACTCCGACCGCGGGTGTTAGCCGGGGATGTCAGCGGTAAATTACCGCTGAAATCCCGCGGCTAACGATGCCGGTTCGGCTGCTATACAGCGCTGAACCGGCATCGGCTCTGCGCAGTAGCTGTACTGCGCTGAGCGCTAATCGCGGGACTCAGCGCAGTACAGCTACGGCGCAGAGCGCTAAGGGGTTAATAAAATAAATGTGTACAAGGCTCCTGGACCAGATGAGTTACACCCCAGAGTTGTTAAACAACTCCGTTCTGTTATTGCTGTACCACAGTCTAAAATCTTCAGAGATTTCCTAATGACTGGTACAATGCGAAGTGACTGGCGC
>CM033647.1:129840336-129932214 GCA_019512145.1 Engystomops pustulosus
AAGTCAAATGTGTGCAATATATTAATAAAGTCTCTAGATTTCGCCAGGCCATTACATGGGCTGTAAAGATTACACTTTGTGATTGCAGGGAATATATTGGAAGGTTACTTACTTATACAGAGCTGTATAAAGCCTGTTTATGTATGCAAAAATTGTACTTCACTAGCAACGGTAATTTATTTATCCCATATCATAGGTACTGGAACTGAATACAATTCCTTATGCTGGGAAATTAACAAAACAAACCAACATTACGCTACTTTTTCTTTTGGGCCGGACACCGTTTTTTCACTTTCGCTTTCACGTTCGTCTGGTGCCAAATGAACTCCCACCTTTTATCTTGTGTTCATACAATCAACGAATACCAATAGTATTAGGTTTACATTATGCTTGATAGAATGAAAAAATGTTATCATTTTGGTACCAAACAAACCCCCACCAAGTACCGTATATACTCCAATTTAAAGGGGAGCGGGAGGTAGCCATATTAACACACACAAAACGGGGGGAAAACCTAGTGACTTTGAGTATAAGTCCTAGTGTGTGTGAAATGCATATGTGCACAGCTCCAGCCGAATAAGTCTATGACACCAGACCTCTTTTCCCCACAGTATACAGCCAGCCCCCCTGCTCTACACAGTATATAGCCTGCCAGTCCCGCCCCACAATTGAGCAGGCCACAGACACTGCCCAGAAGTATGCCGAAGCCTTTACAAAAATAAATTTTAAAAATTAACACTGTAATCTCCTTAATGAGTATCAATTTATAAGCTTTTTATACTCAGTGTGGCAGGATTTGTAAGTGTAATTTTTTTACTGCGGTGATGAGATAACATTTTCTTGCTACCTTGGGGGGGATGATAATACAACCTTTTTTATCCTTTTTATAAAAATTTTAGTGGTTGCAAAATGAAAACAAAAAGTAGCTTTTGCCAACATTTTCGGTTAAAGGTTCACTAACAGGAATACTGTTTTAATTATGGTAAAACATATTGACACTATATATGAATGAACTATGCAGCTGCTCCGAGGATAGTGGGTCCACAAATGACGGGGTGTCTTTATTCCTGTGCCCACGTTTCCGCTCACAGGAACGGCCCTTTGTCAGAGATAATACATGGTCCGTCTGCCCCCAACTATAGAAGGGCCAGTGTACATCTCAGTGGTCCATGCAAGTACCGTGATGAACAGTGACAATATACAACTATTTCCTGAAATATACAGATATGTATGCGTGAATAAGTGATTAATAAGACCTGTGTAGGATGTTAGTCCTGGAACGACGTGACAAATTAAGTCACTCGTGTACCAAATAAATTGTACACGCAACGATACTCCCATCACGTTCGGACGCCCAGTCTGGCTCTTCATTGCAAAAATTATTTCTGACCATGATCAGCTCAGCTGTGCTTTGGCGCGCCAACTCTGTCATTTGTAGGAAGAAGTCGGACGTGTGTTCCGGTCGTGTTACCCCATTAGTGTCATGTGTTACTATGCCGACGGAGTTGTGCAGAGAGTTGGGGAGGAGTAGACCTCGGATGTCCAGAGTGCGGGCGCATCTGGATTGGGGCAGAACGCGCACCGAGATTCCTGTTCGGGAGTCCCTAATACATTCTGAAACATACCGGTTACCTGAATAGGGCCATCAAAGTGTACCATATTGTCTCCATGAACTGGGTGCGTATATGTGGTCCCAACAGTTTAAATCACCGTTTGGTCGCACTACGACACGGACCAGGGGTTTGTATCACGGGTTTCATGCAACGATGATCGCAATCCTGTTTCTCTCCTAGGTTGTCATCCTTACCTCGAACCTACGGAGATGACGGCACATATGAAGAGCGTAAACAAACGTCATTTCATGGTGTCTAACACAGGTTCCGTTAGAGGTCGGCCAATTTAGCTTTTAGAGTATTCAGAGTCTAAAGATTAAGAGAAGCTAAAAAATGTCCCACACCTTAAAACAAACAGAATTAAGCCGGTATAATCCCTGTGTGCTCGAGACCTTATGGGGTTATTGATCACAGCCGATGGGGTGGTGATCAATTCAATCTATAATAAAGACAAAAGAAAAAATGAATATATTTGTAAAGCTTTTAATATTCAGTCACCACGGCGTTGTCATATAATCACTCAGCACGAGAAATATTTCTCACTTAACTTACACGTAATGCGTCAGAGTTGGCGTATACAGGTAACACATGGCGGCAATCGTCCAAAAGCACCAACAAACCATATCAACCTCTAACTGATGCTGTTCAGATTATAGTCCATATTTTAACGCGTTCAGGCTTAGAGTTCCCAGCCTCGTGTATCCATCTTAACTCCTGTTCCTTAGGATGGTCCCTGTTGCCACCTCTCGCTGGGTACAGGAATGTGGTCAATGATCATGAAATTTGAGATCACTCTTGTGTCCATCCTCAGTGGTGTTACTCTCATGGGTAAATCTTTTTTTCTTTTCCGCTATATATAACCTGTGTTATGTACCAACCTCGTTGTGAAATCTAGTGTTGTTCGCCCACATAATTTCGATTAAAGGGAATCTCAACAGGTAGATGACAAAGTCACTGTGTACCGTCGAGATCGTGTTGAATTTGTGTAATTTCCCATTGGGGCTAAAAAGGGTCCCCTTACATACATGTGAACAATTATCAGCTGCTCTGCAGTGGAAAGCACCCTTTGCGTGGTGGCCATAAGGCCTTCTCAGTGTAACTGATGTTTTTAGGGGGCCTACATCAGTCTTGACTACCCGATCTTGATGTGCTCGCGTCTCCTATAGGATAGGCAATACGGGGCAATATATGAAATTCGGGTTTTACCCCTGTGGTGGTACTTACAATGATTCTCCCAGTGTTTTTCACTATCGAGCTACTTTAAACTGATGGTTGTTACAGGTAAGTAGAGATCCGGTGATCCGTTTGTCAATGTGGAGTCTTTAGGTGCCAGTAATTCTCTTGCTTTTTGTGTCGAGTTTTCTCTTTGTTTTTGCCAGGGAACCTCTTTATGGGATAGCCCCTCTGTGTGATTTAGACAAAAATCAGTGTGAAAGGTGTTTTTTGAATTTCTCCTCATCTCCCGCAATATGTTAACCCTGTAAAGCGTGGCTGAGGGGGGAGGGAGTGACCATTTGTCGAGGGTTGGGTTAACTTTCAAATGAATATAATAAGTGTTCCTATCTGTGGCTTGTTCAAAATACATCGTGGTAATTGCATGGTGTTTGTTTTTACTAAGTACATCCATAAATGAAGATTTGCTGGGGTTGGATGTGTACAATGGTGAATTTGATTCCGTTATTCGATGGTGTTCAGAGAGCATCGGATTTGCCCCCGATTTTGGTTACGGTGCCTGCTCTGACTTTCAAGGTTTCGTGTTTTTTAATATTGATCGGTATATTCCCAAAAGTTTGTGATGCTAACATTTTATAAGTTTATTTGTTTAGTTTTATCTGGTTCAGGGAAAGGGGGCAGGGAATTTTGAATTCTGTTTTTTTTTTTTTTTTCTTTAGTTTAGACCCTGGACTTATTAACCCGAGGTTGTCTAATCGTATTCCTACCTATATACTGCTATATACCAGTTAGTAGTGAATGGCGATTTTGCATAACAAATTGCAGGGCTCCCGCAATTTTTCGTAGCGCGCTTAAATACGCATCCAGATCACCCGTTGCATTGCTGTAAGCATGTCCGTGAATGGCGATTAAGGCCTTGTGTGGAAACAGCAGGAGAATCTCCGCCTGGGCGTCAACCGGCCTAATTTGCTGCTCCCGGCCTGCTGATTCGCTGACAATGGGGGGCCAGTCCAATCTGACCACTAACTGCACGTTTTTTGGGGCTGAAAACTGATGGTTTTATATCCTACCTACCCTGTTCCTCCAGTGCCGCCATTTTGGTTTGCTTTTGCTGGAACAGAGGAGCTGAGTGTACTGTTACACACATCCACATCACTATTACAACTGTCCTGATCCCTTCTTTTCCATGGTATATTCCCCCTCTGGTCCGTATATCCTGGTGTGATCAACCCTGGCGTGATCACCACTCTCTTCCCTTGTTTTTCTTCCATTTTTTCTATTCTTTCCTGTCCGTCCTTATGAACCCCAATACGCTTTTCAGCTGCTTTGTGTTAAACGGTGTACTGCACTGGGCACACTTTTCTATGCGGTCTCCGTTGTGAACAGCGATGCACAGTATCTTTATGTGTATGTTAGGGCGTCTTGGGGCAAGATAGGTGCCATTTTGTTGGGCGGTGCGATACGGTTTTTTTTTTTTCTCTCTCCGCAGGCTCCGTAGTGTATACGTAGTTTGGGTTGCCTTAACCTAATTTTACTGTTGTGCCGGTATGCGGCTTGGTACCTGTAGTTGGGGGGTGCAACGTTATCAATTTTTTGGTGCTACTTTATCTTATTTTCTGTGTACCATTTCCGAAGATGTACACTATTGCGAACATACACCCTGCTGTGGGAATGATGTCCCCTTCTACCTCTCCTCTTTCTTATCTTCCTGTGGACCTGCAGAACCCACAAGAAGGCGGCTAGGTGGTTTAGTGCAGAACTGCATGACTTCTAAGGGGATCCGTGTCGTGGGCTTTCCACTGACCCCACATGGTACACCCCACCGAGCCGCCAAAGAAAAATTATCCCACTGCAGGTTCCCACTTTTTTGGCCAACGTAATTAAATTTGACTCAGCTGGCTAACGAGCTGTGGACTATTTAAAGTATTGTTTTGATGAGTCTATTGAATGTTAATCGTAGTCCAGACAAATCTCTACCTTGCACAGCATATTGCCCAAAATCCCACTTCATTAATGCACAACAACCCCTGCTATCCCTGTCTCGACTCGAATACTTTATGGGCTTGTAAGAAGACATCCATCGGGACTATGGTTGCAAAGACATTCTGTGCCACATCCCGATGTTCCGTATGAGATGAGCATGGATGCAATTAATAGCATCCCAGTACGTTTTTGTGATTACACCGCACAAACAACAGTGCCCACCCGAGATGCCCCATACTGATCTTGGTTAAGAGTTAGCCATTTTAGTGCCAGTTTTACTCGGTGTATACCCCCATAAAACATGTGGCCATAGACAAGTCCCGTGTATTTAAAGGATGCACTTCCAATGCCGCCATACCTGCCCATATAGAGCCGAGGGTATCTGGGCGTGAAGATTTATAAGTGCGGGCAAAGTACATCATGGTTTCCCTGACAGAGTTTAGGGTAGAATGAAGAAAACACTCCACTATAGTGCCCCAGAAATGCCCAACTTCCTGGGTATTACGTGCAAACCTGTATATGTGTGGGACTTTTGGTGCTCACCCCACTGCTCGACCACAGAGCTACCCTCTTAGCTTACAATTTGTACACACCATCACTGCAGCGGAGCACTGTAACGCAGGGCCCATGCAAGAGATGTCTCCTAAGTCACTGCTTTGGACAAATAGTTAGATGGTACATAGCAGGGCATATTTGCAGCAGCTCTGATTGTGTTTAATACAAGGACAAGAAGAGGTCTTGTATAACAAAACACATGGGGAACCAGACCACCCCTGTCCCAGTTATCCAGTGTACCAGTACAGAAACCCCCAACCATCACTGCCCCTACTGGATTATAAAAGTACATGGGAGGGATGTGACTTGTACGGACTAGGTTGCTTCGCCATGAAACAACGGCAAGCGGAAAGTCGAGGGTGGGGTACACAGAGCTGTGAACACCATTTCAGTTACTCTATTAATCTTATGTGTTCAGTGTGTGCAGTGTGCACATGGGGACTTTCGTAAATTTCAACAGCTAGGTTATTCAAGTATTTTTTTGTTCTTGGAAGACCCAGGAAGGGGTGTAATCGCAGCACTTGTCTGGAAGCCAGGGCCACAACGACTATGTTAATGGCAGCTCTTCCTGGGGAAGTTCCCCAACGATGTCAGAGAGACGGACAAAAGTCGTGATTCAAAAATGGAAAGGAACAGAAGGATACCATTTATCCCAATTCTGAAACATGCCCAAAACACACAGGAAACTGAGGTGTCAGTATTATCACCCATCCAAAATCACAACGATCTGTTAAAAGTTCTACCACCGGAAGCGGGCATCTGGTCCAATTGTTTTTTCAACAGGGACTGAGCTTACGCAATAACAAACAAGCTGCATCATGAAGGGGCATCGGTAAGTAATTCTAAAAAATGAGGTTCTATTGTTGAATTTTACAATACATGTTTACATGATACAGTAAGACAGGGAAAAACATTCTCAGAATTGTGTCAATTTACTCTAGTCAAGACATGTAGCAAACCCCTCGTGGAATTACCCACATTTTAACCACTTTTTAATTGGATTAGATAACATTTCAGCACCATAAGCCATTTCATGGTAATATTATCTCTTGGCTATTCCTTCACCCTCCCTACAATAAAAAGTTTTCCAAAAAACATTACTTTGGCTTCTTCATCAAATTTTTATTTTTACACCATGAGGTGCTTAAGAAATGTACCCTGGTTGTTACCGCAATTTTTCTCGGCTTCTCGACTTTGCAAAAATATTCACACCAATTAATTATAAGAACTTCTGTATGACCTCACGCTGTGGGGCTTGGAAGGAAGGCGAATCACTATTCGTTTTGGCAGGACGCTATTTGTGTTGTTTGTTTTTAAAACTTTTTATCAACATTTTTGGTAAATAAACATTACCATTTAATTACAATGCATTCTGTATTGGGTATGTTACATAGTTTATAGCATTGGTTATGTGATACAATTAATTTGGTGGACCTTCCCGCGAGACGTCGCTCATCCTCCCGATACTGGGGTTCTAGAATTGGATCGTTCCTGCTAAGTTCTCCTGCCTCATCTGACAGTCCTATGGCATTCCTTATCCCATCCCAGTTTGAGTTTTATACTCGTCTGATTATCCGGGTGACGCCTATACGTATCGGAGGTGCCAGACGATAGATCAATGTACATACTATTTTAGCTAAAAATACAATGTAACAAATAACAAACAAGGGGTATGTTGGGGTTAACATGAGGAAGAGGTGGTGAGGTTAAAGTGGTCGGGTATGGGGGGGGGGGTATAATCCCAATACCCATAGCATTGGGGGGGTCTTGTATATATTACTAATTCCGCTTTGTATCTTTCCAGGGTTCGCCATATATCTAAAAATCTTTTTCCCTCGGCTACTGTTCCCCGGTGTGACTGTTCCTCCATCCTGCATAGTTTTCCATGTTCACCTTTTCTCTCCACAGTCTAAGGTGGGGGGGCTTTCGTGAAAGCCAAAAGTAGCTTTTGGTATCAGTAGTTTGGCTGGCCTCAATTAGTGTTTGTTTGGGAAGATTTTGGGGGGGTCACAATTTGCTGGCTCGTTTGGTACCCTATTGTGGCGGGTTTTTACGTGTTTCCATAGACGTGGCGTCACTTATTATGAGCTGGATATCAGATATCATTATTGTGCAAAGAAGTTATATTTATATATTACTTGCTCCCAGTATGCTGCTATCTTGTGAACACGTCCAACCAGTGTGTAGATTTCTCTGCATTATCTCAGAATGTGTCTGACGTCTTGGTAGATGGCCGTTGCTATACCATTGTAAAGGTTAACAGTTTCCGGAACTTCGTGCATGAGCCTGATTGGCTATCTTTTTTTCAATCTCTTCAGGCAGCGACTTACTCATGTTGTTCTCGTCGCATTGTCCATAGGGGCTGTTCTGAATTCATATGTGAATTTAGGCTTATTGTTGGATGAGCATTTACATGTCGGATTTGGAACAGTCCAGCTTCTGTAAACCTTAGATCGCTTAGATTTATTTGCTATTATCCCGCCGAATAACCTCTGAGGGGCTATCCTTCTAGCAGTGACGGTTGTTCTGTGTGATGTAAATCCAGTGGGGGCTATGCAGTGTGTTACCAGGTGGTAAGGGTTTCCTCTCGAGATCGTACGCTGCTCGATTTTTATCACTTGAACCCGGTAGTGTTGTCTCGCTCATCGATATGACGATGGTCAAGAGCCTCAGTCTGAGGGGGGTCTGCGTGTCGCCGTAACAAGACATGCAGGATGCATCAGCCTGTCACATTCCGGTTGCTGGAGCCATCGTCTGCTTACTTGTTTACTTTGTACCATAGCTTTGCGCAGCTGTCGGTCCGATAGAATTGGAAAGCTCAGATAGCACGGTGGCATTATCTTTGACTTCTTTGTAGTTTATAGGATGCCCAGAACGTACATCTTGGGGCGTTGAATTCATGTTAACTGTTGTGCGTATAGAGGGTCGCTCTAGTGCTATTGCTCATGACGTGAATGGGTCCGTGAGGTCTCTTCTAATACTGAATAGCAACTTATCGCCAACGCTAGGGTGCGTATCTCATGTGTATTGTGTAAATTCGTTTGCTATTTGGTAAGTAATGTAGTTACTTTTGATTAGCACATGGGAAGCTCGTGCCAACTTTAGATCGCGATCGTGATGGATTAATCGATGAGTGAACTAGGTCTGCATTGACTTGTTTTGTTTTTGAGTTAGAGTTGTAATTTATCCTCCCATCGGTCCATTCCACTGTTGAACGGTTAAGTTTGGTGTAGATATTGTTTTTTTTTTTATTTACGCGTGGCTGGCTCATAGTGATGCGTGTGGGTTACTCGTATGCGTAATTTAAACCAACGCTGGATGTGTCTTATCCAGTAATTCTGTATAATCTCTATTTAGGCGTAATGTTAAAGATAATGTAGTCCGTGTTTTGGGCTCAGGGGACATGGAAGAGTTTATGTCTAGTGCGCATTTGCAGATAGTTGATCCATGGAACTCGCGATGGCTGTTCAAGGGAGCTAACTGTTGACTGGAATATGTGTTTGGTAGTTGGTTCCGCTTATGCAGGAAATACTTGAATTGGTAGTTTCCGATTCTGAGTATTGGGTGTTGAGGTCCAATTCGTGGTTAATTTAAGTGAGATCATTGCAAATGCCGAAAGACTTTTGTGTGGCCTTTATTTATGCCCTTGAATTTTGGACTAAGTTTTTTGTTGGAGCAACCGTTATCCTGAATAGTATACTACCGAGTTGGGGCAATGTGAGCGCACTCCTGGATCTTAGGTATTCCGTTCAAATTGCCTTAAATGTAGGTTCCGAATAAATGAGGTAGTGGTGCTGTTAATCCTGAAGATAGCCAAGGGTGTGTTTGGTAGACAGGGAAGTCTAAATGCATTTGATTGTGTACTTTCGTTTAGCACTTGTGAATCTGATCTATTTGCTTGAGGAGTTTCCTTAATATTATGTAGGTGAAGGCATGTATGGTCGTTTTTCTAAGTGGATGTTCTGACTAACTTTCGAGAAAATTTAAGATGCGAAACCGCTGTATAATGTGCTGTACTATTACCCAGAAACGAAAATACACACAAATAACTAAGAATGCCACTATATACCAGTCTCTATTCTATCTACCGGTTTCCGGTGCCCGCTTGTAGGCCTAATCTGCACTGAGGCCAACCTTGGACGCGCTTTAGTGTAGGGACTACTAACTAGGGCAGGTGGCCACGAGAAACGCACAGATAGTTGAACATATCTATGTGGCACGCTTGTAAATCTATCGACCATAATTTTCAACCCTAGATAAAATTTAGGAATGACAGTATAGTTGCTCTTCTCATCTGAATCTCTTCACTGGCAAATGAACCATTACACTCCTTACACCAAACAATCATCTATGTGAATAATAGACAAAGAATACTACTACCTATGGTAGTAGGTGTGCGTCACCACCCAACTCTATTAGAAAACTGAAAATAAATTATAAAACAGTATAAATGAAGTCATCCACAGACAATACTTTTTAAGAAGAGACCCCGTGCCGGGGGTTACGCGGGATTGATTGAACAACTCTTAAGTGTTAGTCTCATTTTCCTGCTGTTCCTCGGCTTCGTTACGTTTGCCATACTTGCAGCATCAGCAATTCTGGTAAGTCGTCCTTTCTCTATCGGCAGTCACGAGGAGGGTTTCCGTGCTGTGATTTCGACTGCTTTCCATGCCTCTTTAGTCCTCCGTTTTATGTACAATATGCTGTTTTTAGGTGATGCTAGCCAAAGGGATTAGACGACAGAGAAAGAACCTTTTATGCTCTTAGTGCTTCCATACGCGGTTTATATAATTGGCCTTTTTGGCCGGTAGCTGGTGCAATGTCCTGAAGTTGTTATAGGTGGGGACTGGATTTGGAGATCTGCTGCACTCTGTTTTATCTCAGTAGGCCACAAAGGACATCTCGTGGTTGGTTGCCGATGGCGCGCGTTTAGGCCTCAGAGCTCTGTGGATCCTTTCGTATGGCCTGATCAGCTTTCCCTGGCCCATATGTTTGTGACTACGCAACGCTTCACCTTGGGTGGTAGGTATTCATGCAAATGTCCTTGATAAGCCTCTTATAGAGCGCACCGTTTTTTCTCTGCTGCAGTTCTCCTGATCTTCAACCCTAACAAGGCTGTGTTCAGCTGGCTTTTGTTAGCCATGGTACCCTGCTCAGTTCTCTCAATGAGTCAGCTTCGTCTGGGGCCCTTCAGGGTTTGTACTATGGCCGTTTTCCCCCCCGTATAGTAGGTTTTTATATCTGCAACGCTCTTTGGTATTGGGTTCAGGGCCTGGTATAGGGACTTTTTGATTAAGTCTATAGATATTGGCTCGAGGAGGTTCCGGTTGTGTTTCTCTGCGCACATCGCCCGATTGCTGTCCTTCTCTGAGTCCTGCTCCTGCCTCTAGTTCAGGCCCGCAGCGCGGGCGCCAGCTTGGAGACCTTACTCATGCGTCTCATCCTTCTTCTCTTCAGTGAATTTATCCAGTTCCTCGCTGTTTAATACCGTTTTCTGCGTTCCTTGGTTCTGTGGTTATGGTTTGCCGTATTAACCATTCTGGTCTGGGTAAGGTGCCCCTAGGTCTTGCTTCGGGGTGATATGTGCGGGAGCATCAGAAATTCAAGCGGCCATCTGTAGCGTGGCTGGCTCGACCTGGAGGACAGATTGTCGGAAAGAAGTAGGTACCCATGTGTCATTTGCGCAGCCCCTGACTACCAAACACGCGGGAACCCTAAAAAGTGACCCCATATATGAAACTAAACATCTACAAGTGGCCCTGTCTTTGGTAGGGAAGTAGATTAGGACTTTTTATACGAGATTCAATATAAATAACCAGTGTAAGCTAATCGCCAGAGACCTTAAAAATACGACTTCTTGTTTTTTCTTCAGAGATTTCCTAATGACTGGTACAATGCGAAGTGACTGGCGCAAGTCAAATGTGGTGCAAATATTTAAAAGTCTCTAGAATTCGCCAGGCAATTACAGGCCTGTAAAGATTAACTTTTATTGCAGGGAATATATTGGAAGGGTTACTTAAAGACTACATACTGTACATAAGTATGTAACATTAAATAGTATAATAAGTGGTATGAACTCGGGATAGGGATGTAATATTACCACTGTACAAGGCATTGGTTCGGCCTCTCCTGGAATTTGGAATTCTGTTCTGGGCACCAGTCCATAAAAATGATGCCCTGGAGCTGGAGAGGATACAATGAAGTGCCACAAAAATCATAAGCGGTATGGAGGGTCTCAGATATGTGGAAAGATTAAAACAACTAGATTTATTTAGTCTGGAAAAGAGACGCCTAAGAGGAGACATGATTAATTCATACAAATATATGAACCGTCCATACAAAAAATATGGTGGAAAGTTGTTCCAGGCTAAATCAGATTAAAAGACAAAGGGGCTTTGTCTCCGTCTGGAGAAAACAATTACCCCACCCCCTTCCCTCCAGCATACAGAGCTGTATAAAGGCCTGTTTTTTGTATAAGAAATTGTACTTCCTAGCAACGGTAATTTCTATCCCATATCATGTACTGGGAACTGGAATAAAATTCCTTATGCTGGGAAATTAACAAAAAAAAAACAGTTACGCTATTTTCTTTTGGGCCCCGTTTTTTTTCACTTTCGCTTTCACTGTTCGCTCCAAATGACTCCTCCCCTTTTATTCTTTGGTTCGATACAATCACGGAAATACCAAATTTATATAGGTTTTATTATGGCTTGATAGATTGAAAAAAATGTTATCTTTTGTACAAAAAAACCCACCAATTACCGTATATACTCCAATTTAAACTGAGGTACCATATTAACACACAAAACTGGGAAAACCTATTGACTTGAGTATAAGCCTAGGGTGGGAAATGCATTGGTCACAGCCTCCAGCCAGAATAAAGTTGACCAGCCTCTTTCCCCCACAGTATACAGCCAGCCCCTGCCTCTCCCAGTATATAGCCTGCCAGCCCCTGCCCCACAATATATAGCAGGCCAGCTACTGCCCAGAATATGCCAAGCCTTTACAAAATAAATTTTAAAAATTAACACTGTACTCTCCTCTATGAGTATAAGAGTTTATAAGCGTTTTATACTTCAGTGTAAGGAGATGTGTAAGGTGTAATTTTTTTTACTGCGGGATGAGATAACATTTTCATTGCTACCATTGGGGGGGATATACAACCTTTTTTTATCACTTTTTATAAAAAATTTTAGGTGTTGCAAAATGGAAAAAAAAAGTAGCCTTTTAGACATTTTTCGTTACAGGGTTCACTAACAGGAATAACTGTTTTTAAATATTAAATTTCAAAAAAACTGGCAGCACTCCGAGATAGTGTCAAAAAAGTGACGGGGTGTCTTTATTCCATGTGCAACGTTTCAGCTCACAGGAAGCCTTTGTCAAGCATAATACATAGGTCAGTATGCAAACATATAAAGGCCAGTGATACATCTCATTGGTCCATGCAAGGACCGTGTGAAACAGTACATATAAACATCATTTCATGAATATACAATATGTATGCGTGAATAAGTGATTAATAAGACCTGGTAGGATATTAGTACAGTGAAAAATTATAGCAGATCGTGTACAAAATACATGTGTAAAAGCAAACAGATACCCTCCCATCAGCGTTCGGACCGCCCCCAGTCTCGGCTCTTCATTCATAAAATTCTGACATGATGCAGGCTCAGCTGTGCTTTGGCGCCAACCTCTGTCATTTGTAGGAAGAAGTCGGCTGTGGTTCCGGTCCGTGTTACCCATTAGTGTCATGTTACTATGCCGAACGGAGTGTGCAGAGAGTTGGCGTATGCGCACTCGATTCCAGAGTGCTGGCGGCCATCTTGGATTTGGGCAGACCTCTCACAGAGTCCTGTCGGGAGCCCCTAATACATTCTGAACATACCGGTTAGCCTATATAGGGCCATCAAAGTGACCAATATTGTCTCCATGAACTGGGTGCGTATATGTGGTCCCAACAGTTAAATCACCGTTGGTCTCACTACGCACGGACCAGGGTGTTGTATCACGGGTTCATGCAACGGATGATCGCAATCCTGTTCCCTCGTCCTACCCGAACCTAACGGAGATGCGGTCACAGAAAGAGGTAAAAAACCTCATGGTGTCTAACACAAGGGTTCACGTTAGAGGTCGGCAATATGAGCTTTTAGAATGTATTCAGGTATAAAGAATTAAAGGAAGCGTAAAAATGTACACACCATTAAACAAACAAAATTAAGCAGGTATAATCCCTGTGTGCTCGAGACTTATGGGGGTATTGATCCAGCCGATGGGGGTCGGTGATTCAAATTCAATCTATAAATAAAAGCAAAAGAAAAAATGAATATATTTGTAAAGCTGTAAATTCAGCACCAATGTCGTGTCAATAACTCACTAGCAGAGAAATATCTCCATAAAACTTACAGGTAAGGCGGCAAGTGGGCTATACAGGTAAACACAGGGCGGCAATCGTCAAAAGTCACCAACAAACCAATAACCTCTAAATGATGCTGTTCAGATTATATTCAATATTTAAGCCGTTAGGCTTTAGAGTTCCCAGCCTATGTATCCATCTTAACTCCTGTTTCCTAAGGATGGCTTCCCTGTTGCCACCTCTCCTGGGTACAGGAATGTGGTCAATGATCCTAAATTTGAGATCACTCTTTGTGTCCATCCTCAGTGTCTACTCACTGGTAAATCTTTTTTTCTTTTCCGTATAGTATACCTGTGTTATGTAAACCTCGTTTTGAAATCTAGTGTTGTTTCGCCCACATATTTCAGATTACATGGGCAACTCAACAGGTAGATGACAAAGTCACTGTTACAGTCGAGATAGTGTTGAATTTTGTAATGTTTCCCATTGTAGGTAAAAGTGTCACCTTTAAGTACATGTGAACAATTAATGCAGGCTCTGCATGGAAAGCACCCTTTGCGTGTGGGGCCATAAATGCCTCTCAGTGTAACTGATTTTAGGGGGCCTACATCAGTCTTGACTACCCGATCTTTGATGTTGCTCTCTCTCCTATAGGATAGGATCGGGGGATTATGAAATTCAGGTACCCCTGTGGGGTCACTTGACAATATTCTTCAGTGTTTTTTCACTATCGATGCTACTTTACTAATGGTGTCACAGTAAGTAGAGATCCGGTCCTTTGTCATGTGGAGTTTTAGGTGCCAGTAATTCCTCTCTGCTTTTGGAGTCGAGTTTCTCTTTGTTTTTTGCCAGGACTCTTTTGGGATAGCCCCTCTGTGTGAATTTAGACAACATCAGTGAAATTTCTCCTCATCTCCTGCAATACGTTTCACCCTGTAAAGCTGGCTGAGGGGGAGAGAGTTGACCATTGGTCGAGGGTGGTTACTTTCGAAATGTAATATAGTGTTCCTATCTGTTGGCTTGTAAAATACATCAGTGGTAATTCCATGTGTGGTGTTTTCTACTAGTACATCCAGAAATTGAAGATTTCTGTTTGGATTGTACAATGGTGAATTTGATATCGTTATCGATGGTGTTCAGAGAGCATCTGGACTTTGCACCCACCAGGATTGCGGTGCTGCTCTGAACTTTCAAGTTTCTGTTTTTAAATATTGATCGGTATCATCCCAAAAGTTTGATCTAACATGTTTTAAGTTTATTTGTTTAGGTTTATATCTGTTCTAGGGATAGCACGTATAATGTTTATAGGGGCTTAGCAAAATTTATTGTAACCTCTCAACAAATCACCCCATTTTTTTAAAACTGCATACTCAATTTAATCAACACAGCTTTTGGTAAGCTTGTTTAACACCTTCGAGCCAATACTACGGCGCAGGCTCCCGCAATTTTCGCTTAGCGCCGTACAAGTACGGCACCAGATCACCCGTTGCATTACTTGTAGCCATGTCACGTGACATGGCGATAGGACTTGGGAAAGAGGCAGGAGAATCTCCTCCTGGGCTCACCTGGCTAATTTGATTGCTCCCGCCTGCTGATCGCTGCAATTGGCCAGTCAATCTGACCAGCTAACTGCAGTTTTTTGGGGCTGAAAACTGAGGTTTTATCTCCTACCTCCTTCCTCCAGTGCACCATTTTGGTTTGCTTTTGCTGGACAGAGGAGCTGAGTGTTACTGTTACACCAAAATCACTATTACACTGTCTGATCCCTATCTTTTCCATGTATGTTCCCTCCTGTGTCCTGTATATTCCTGGTGTGATCACCTGGCGTGATCACACTTCTCTTCCATTTTTTTCTTCCATTTTTTCTATCTCCTGTCCGTCCTTATGAACCCAAATACGCTTTTCATTGCTTTGTGTTAACGGTGTCCTGCACTGGGCACACTTTTCAGTGCGAGTCTCCGTGTGAACAGCGATGCACAGTATCTTTAGTGGTAGTTAGGGCGTCTTGGGGCAAGATAGGTGCATTTGTTGGGCGGTGCGCATAGGGGTTTTTTTTTTCTCTACGAAGGCTCCCGCAGGTGTATACGTAGTTTGGTGCTCTTACCTAATTTTTCTGTGTGCCGGTTATGCGGCTTGTCCGTGTAGTTGGGTGCACGTTATCTAATTTTTCTGGTGCACTTTATCTTATTTTTCTGTGTACAATTTCTCAGAAGATGTACACTGTATTGGAGACCTACAACATGCTGTGGGAATGATGTCCCCTTCTACCTCTCCTCTTTCTTATCTTCCTGTGACCTGCAAGAACCCCAGAGAAGGCGCTGTAGAGTTTATGCAGAACTGCATGGGACTTCTAAGGGAGAAGTGTCTTGGGCTTCCACTGACCCCACATGGGTACCCCCAGAAAATTATACCACTCAGGTTCCAGACTTTTTTGGGCCAACCTGTAATTAAATTTGACTCAGCTGGGCTCAGAGCTGTGGACTTAAAGTATTGTTTTTGATGAGCTATTGAATTTAATTGTAGTCCAGACAAATCTCTATGCTGCACAGCATATTGCCCAAAATCCCACTTCATTTAATGCACAACCCCTGGACCCCTGTCACTGCAGAAATACTTCTTATGGGGCTTGTAAAGAAGCCATCAATCGGGGACTACTGGTGCAAAGACATTCTGTGCCACATCCCCGATGTTCCGTATGGAGATGAGCAGGATGCAATTTAAAGCCATCCATAAGTTTTTGTATTACACCGACAACACACAGTGCCCACCAGGAGATGACCCCAGTAATGATAATTGGTTTAAGGTTAGGCCATTTTAGTGCCAAGTTTACCCGGGCGTATACCCCCATAAAACATGTGGCCATAGACAAGTCCCTGGTACATTTTAAAGGATGACTTCAATTCCGCCAGTACCTGCCCAATAAGAGGCCGAGGTATGGCGTGAAGATTTATAAGCTGCGCGAAAGTACATCATGGTTTGCCTACAAGTTTAGGGTATATGAAGAAAAACACTCCACTATAGTGCCCCAAGAATGCCCCAACTTCCTGGGTATTACTGCAAAGATAGTGTGGGATTTGGTGCACCCACTGCTAGACCAGAGCTACCACCTCTAGCTTGACAATTTTTACACCAGCACTGCATGCGGCACTGTACGCAGGCATCAGAGATGTCTCCCTAAGTCACTGCTTGGACATAGTTAGATGGTACGAGAGCAGGGCACTATGCAGCAGCTCTGTATTGTGTGTTAAGTACAAGGACAAGAGAGAGGTCCTTGTATTAACAACAATACATGGGCACACCAGCACCCCTGTCCCAGTACCAGGTACCAGTACAGAAACCCCCAAACCTCACTGCCTACTGGATTATAACAAGTACATGGGAGGGATTGACTTGTCGGACTAGGTGCTTCGGCCATACAACGGCAAGCGGAAATCGAGGGTGTGGTACAAGAAGCTGTGAACACCATTCAGATTACTCTATATAATTCTTATGTGTTACATGGATGTGCAGGCCACAGGGGAACTTTCTTGAAATTTCAACAGCTGGTTATTAAGTATTTTTTTTGTTATGGAGACCCAGGAAGGGGGTAATGCCAGCACTTCTGGAAGCGAGGCCACAACACATATTGTACTAGGGCAGCTCTTTCCTGGAGAAGTTCCCCAAAATGTCAAGAAGAGAAGGACACAAAGTGCACAGTGTGATTCAAAAAGGAAGGGCAGAAGGATACCATTTACCATTCTAAAACATGCCCAGAAAAAACAGGAAATGAGTGTTCCGTATTTATCACCCATCCAAAATCACAACGATCTGTGAAAAGTTACTACCACAGGAAGAGGAGACTCTGGTCAATTTTTTTTAAAAAAGGACTGAGCCTTACCATACAAACAAGCTGCATCCTGAAGGGGCATCGTGTAATAAATTCATAAAAAATAGGAGGTTCTATTTGGAATTTACAATAACATGTTACATGATAAAAGGAGAAAACACTTCTCAGAATTTGTGCAATTTATCTCTAGTATCACAGTAGAAACCCCTCTGGAATTACCACATTTTACCAATTTTTAATTGGATGTAGATAAAATTTCAGCACCATAAGCATTTCATGGAAATATTATTAGTATTGCCTCATACAAATAAAAAAAAGTTTTCCAAAAAACATTACTTTTGGCTTCCAAATTTTTATTTTTACAATGAGCTTAAGAAAATGTACCCTGGTTTGTTACCCATTTTCTCTCGATTGCAAAAATATTCCACAAATAATAAGAAACTGCTGTAGACATACGCTGTGGGGCTTGGAAAGGAAGGATCATCTATTCGCTTTTGGAGGACAGATTTTGTTTTGTTTTAAAACTTTTTATTCAACATTTTTGTAAATAAACATACATATTACATTACAATGCATTCTGTATTGGTCTGTTACATAGTTTATAGGCAGTGGTTTGTTATACATTAATTTGGGTGGACCTCTCCCGTGAGAGTCGCTTATCCTCCCGATACTGGGTTCTAAATTGGAGTCGTTCCTACTAAGTCCCAGGTCGACTCCTATGGCATTTCCCCACCTTTTATACATTGTAAACAGCTTGACCCGACAGAATAATGTACATACTATTTTAGTAAATAATAAATGTAACAAATAAACAAACAAGGGGTGTTGGAGTTAACATAGAGGAAAGAAGGGGGAGGGTAAAGTGGTCGGGTATGGGGGGGGGGGTATATCCCAATTACCATGTTGGGGTACTTGGTACATATTACTAATTCCCTTTGTATTCTTTCCAGGGTCTCCATATATCTAAAAATCTTTTCCTCGTGCCTAGTTCCCAGTGTGACAGTTCCTCCATCCTGCATATTTTGTTCACCTTTTCTCTCCACATGTCTAAGGTGGGGGGGCTTTCTGAAAGCCAAAGCTTTGGTATCAGTAGTTTGGCTGCCTCAATTAGTGTCGTTTGGTCTCCATATTAGGACAGATGCTGGGTCAGTATTATGAGTATATCAGTATCAGTATTGCAAATGAAGTTAATTTTATCTATTACTTGCTTCCAGTATGCTGCTATCTTTGGACACGTCCACCAGATGTGATAGATGTCTCCTCTGTCACCTTTACATCTCCAGCATGTGTCTGAAATTTTTCTATCTATTAGGTGGAGCTGATGCAGTGTTTTATACCATCTTGTAAAGAGCTTATATCAGTTTTCCTGAACTCTGATGCATCTAGAGAAGCCGTGTGCATTGGCTAATATAATTTTTTCCTCTTCTGAGGACAGCGAGATTCCTAAGTTTTCTTGCCATTTAGTCAAGGACCGGGGTGTGTTCCCTGAATCCTGATCTAGAAGCTTATGCCTTATTTTGGAGCCCAGCCCTTTACTGTGGTATGGACCAGCCAGCAGTTCTGTAAGCCATGTGTCCTTAGATGATTGTGATATTATCTCAGATATACGTGGGCATATCTTATGAATTCTGTGTGATTGTATAAAATCCAGTGGGGGGCTATGCATTTTAACTAGTTTGGTAAGGGTTGTCGCATCCGGGGCTGCTATTTTTAGCTCCCTGACTGTGAACCCTTTCAGTTGTCTCCCAATTGGGGAGTCCATCGGGAGGTTAGGATCAACTACTTGCGGTAACAAACATGCAGGCGCATCAGCTGTAATTGAGGGCAGGGGGCCTAGTTTCTTTTGAATAGTCTGCCAGACTTTGATAGTGGAAGAGATCAGGTTGCTATTACTTCTTGTTGTATGTTTATGAGGGATGCCCCAGAGTTGTAATTGTTCAGAGTTTGTGAGTAGACTCTGTTCTAAAGAGGCGCATAGTGATGGTGCTGGGTTTTTAACTAAAGATAGCCAACGCTGGATGTGCGTTATCCAGTAGATGTTTGTAATATCTCTGTAATTTTTTAGCTCGAATTTGTTGTAAGTAATGTAGTCTTGACTTTTTGGACATCCAGACAAATGAGAAGAGTCTCTGTGCTCGCAATAAGTATGATCTAGGGATCGCGATAGGTGCTGTGTTAAAGAGATATGTGAACTTAGGTATGATGTATGTTTTGAGTAAGTTGGTTCTCCCTATCCAGGACACGAATGGAATTGATAGTTGTCTAAGTTGTGTTTCTGTGGAATTTAAAAGTGGAATATAATTCAACCGGAAAAGATCTTGTGGGTCTCTTGGAAGTTGTATGCCTAGGTATTTGAGTGAGTTTTGTGGCCACTGGAACTCCGAGTGGGCTTTCAACCTGGACGCTAACTGTCTGGAAAGGGTAATGTTTAAGATTTCCGACTTATCAAAATTGACCTTAAAATTGGATAGTTTGCCGAATTCAATGAATAATTGGGTGATTATAGGGATAGATACCAAAGGGTTTGTGGTCATGATCAGGAGATCATCTGCAAATGCCGCAGTTGTGTGTGTGGTCCTTTACCTTTATGCCCTGTATGTTTGGATTCTGTTTTATTGCTTGGAGCAACGTTTCCATGAATAATATATATAGATACGGGGAAAGGGGGCACCCCTGTCTTGTTCCGTTTTTTTTATTGAAAAAGGGGGGGAGAGGATGCTGTTCATCCTGACTCTAGCGCTTGGTGTCGTGTAAAGGGAGAAAATTGATGTTATAAAGTTTGCAGGGAAACCGAATCTTGTGAGAGTATTGTGCATGTATAGCTAGCTAACCCTGAGAAAGGAACATGAATAATAAAATACAACACACAAATAACATAAGAAGTGCCACTTAATACCAGTCTCTATTACTACAGGTTTTCCTCGGTGACCCTGCTGTAGCCAAGTCTGCACTGCGCCCAAACCTTGGACGCCGCCCTTTTAGTGTCAGGGACTACTAACAGGCAGGTGGCCACCGATGAAACTGCACAGATAGTTGACATATCTATGTGGCAGCTTGTAAATACTATCACCTGAATTTTAACGATAAAATTTAGGAAATTGACAGTAGATTGCTCTTCTCATCTGACTCTTCTTTACTGGTCAGATGGAACCATTAACTCCTTACCCAAACAATATCTATTGAATAATAGCAAAGAATTCTCTACCTATGGTAGTAGGTTGCGTCACCAACTTAACAACCGAGAAGTATTATTATAAACTGCATAAATGAAAGTCATCTCACAGAAAGTAACTTTTTAAGCCGACCCCGTGCCGGGGGTTACGCGATGCTGACAAACTCTTCAGGTGTTAGTCGTCTTTTTCCTGCTGTTCCTCGGGCTTCGTACAGTGTGCCATATTGCAGCATCAGGCAATTCTGGTAAGTCGTCCTCTTCTCCTATCGGCATCCACGAGGGGATTTCCCGTGCTGGTATTTCGAATGCATTCCATGCCTTCTTTAAGTCCTCCGGTGTTCTAATGACAATATGCTTGTTGTTTATGGTGAATGCTAAGCCATAGGGGAATAGCCAGCAGAAAGGAACCTTTTTCTCTCTTAGTGCTTCCAATAGCGGTTTAATAATTCGCCTTTTGGCCAGTGTAGCTGGTGCAATGTCCTGAAAGATTGTTATAGGTTGGGACTGATACTGGAGCTCTGCCGCATCTGTTTATCTCAGTAGGCCACAAATTACATCTCTTGGTGGTTCCGCTGCGCGCGGTTTAGGCCTCAGAGCTCTGTGGATCCTTTCGATATGGACCTGATCTGCTTTCCCCTGGCCCAGTATGTTTGTGAATATCGCACTTGCTACCTTGGGTAGGTATTCATGCAGAATGTCCTCTGATAAGCCTCTTATGCGCACGTTTTTTCTCCTGCTGCAGTTCTCCTGATCTTCAACCCATAACAAGGCTGTGTTCAGCTGGGCTTTCTGCTTAGCCATGGTACCGCGCTCCGCTTCTCTGAAATGTATCAGCTTCGTCTGGGCCCCTTCTAGGTTCTGTACTCTGGAGCCGATTTGCCTTATGTCGGTTTTTATATCTGCCAGCTCTTTGGCTATTGGGTTCAGGGCCTGGTATAGGGCTTTTTTGATAAAGTCTATAGATATTGGGCTCGAGGAGCGTTCCTGGTGTGTCTCTGCGCACTCGCCAGTGCTGTCTTGCTCTGAGTCCTCTGCGTCATCTAGTTCAGGCAGCGCGGGCGCCATCTTGGAGGCCTTACTCGGCGTCTTTATTCTTTTCTTCAGGAATTTATCCAGTTCCTGCTGCTGTTTACCGATTCTGGCGTGCCCCTTCGGTTCCTGGGCGTTATGGTTGCCGTATTTAACCATCTGGTCTGGGTAAGGTGCCACTAGGTCTTGCTTCGGGTGATATGTGCCGGGAGCTCAGAACTCAAGCGGCCATCTAGTAGCGTGGCTTGGCTCCGCCCCTGGAGGACAGATTTTAATGGAACAGATTTTAGGTACCATGTGTCATTTGCTGAGCCCCTGACATACAAAACGCGGGAAACCCTAAAAAGTGACCCCATATATGAAACTAAACATTCTACACGTGGCCCTAGTCTTTGGTATGGAAGTAGAATTAGGACTTTTTAATACAAGATTCAATATTAAACTAACAGTGTAAGCTAATAGCCAGAGACATTAAAAATAAGAATTTCTTTGTTTTTGGTACTGCTCTCAACCACGCTTTCAGTAATAAATTGATCTATAAAGAAGGATTCCTATGATCCATCACACTGCTGTGTTCTTTCAAAATCATGTTGACAAGTTGTCTCATCATGTGTCCCTGCAATGGAAGCCATCATCACCAGAAATGCTTTAGAGCAAAGTACTAAATGGATTTCAGGAAGGTTCTTTTGATACTTTTTCCCTCTGTCATTTCTTTTTTTATTACTACATATAACTAGATTCATTGACATTTATGGTTTGATTTTGTTGCTAGTGTAGATTGGATTGCTTGTTAGCTACATGTGAGGAGAAGGCAATAGCACTTTTACTTAGAAAATTGTTACCTGCTGTACTTAGAACCTATAGACTTTGGCTGAATGATGGCCTCTTTTGACACGTTGCGCCAAAGCAAGTGGCTGTGGTCTATTCTTGGCTATAGCGGTTGCAAGCTGTAGATGTCAGCGTGGAGCCACTTTGTAACGGCAGAGGCTGGCATTGACAGAAAGTACCTTGCTTGACCAAGGGTAAGTATAGAGGCAAGTGTTCTCTTTATTTTTCACACCAACTAAGACCTCAGTACTGTACATGTATTGAACTCACTCAAGAGATGAGCCTCTGGAAGGGTATTTATTTTTTCATACAATGAGGGGTCCTAAGGATAAATGTAAGCAGAATTTTGTTGGCAACCCTAAATGATTAATTTAATAATTATATGATTTCTTTTATATTTATATTTGCAGCTGTGTAAACATGTTAAGTTGTGAAGAGAGTAACCGAGGATCAAAAGGAGCAGAAGACCTTGCTGCTGAGTCTATGGCTGCTGATATGGATCCTTGGATAATCTTTGATGCTCGCAAGACTCCAAAAGCAGAGTTCTATGAGTGGTTAGAAACATATCGTCCTTCTAGGGTCCCACGTTTTGGAGACCCTGAAGAAGGATCTGGACCGGTAGGGTGGATAGCAGTGTATGGCCCGGGTTACTCCCCGCAAGTTAAAAGTGCCAAGGACCTTCAGGATGCTTGGGAAAAACTCCAGGCTACAGGGCATAAAGTTAACTATGAAGTTGTTCGTGAGTTAGCACTTAATTATGACGTGACCTCTGGAAAATGGTTAATGCATTTAGACACTGGATTCAAAGTTGACCATGCCTGGCGTGGAGTAGCTACTGCAGTAGTAGAAGGTCGGCTTAATATAGCCAAAGTGAGCCCTCACCATCCTGAAAGTAAGCATGTTATATGTGTGTATACTGGAGACTTCACAGATGAAGAAAGTATCATGCAGACTGACACTGTAATTCGGAGTTCAGGTGTAAAATGTTTACTGACCTACAAGCCAGATGTGTACACCTATTTAGGTATATACAGAAACAATCACTGGCAGATATGTCCCACTATTTATGAAAGCCGGTATGATTTGGAATGTGTTCCCCGACGTTCTAGAGTTACCAACAAGGTAACTAATTTAGAAGTCACTTAAATATTTAGAAAAGTTAGACTGCTGTGCAAGTTCCCTGCTGTAGTCATGCAGAACACATGGTACAGCTTAATATTTAATTTCCATCCTGACTTCTTTTATTTTGTTAGAATTATAAACACCACACTACATGTTGTAAGTGAATATCCTCCATTTCTCTAGATTTTTATAGCATAAGTGTTTGGGAATGTCATGTTTTATATGTTACTAATGTATACTAAGAGGTCTTCATAACTGTATATGTTTAATGGACAAATAAAGACCAGTTAATTGCAAACTACTGTTTTGCTTAACACTAGTGCATTTAGGGTATAGTAAGCAATAAAAGGCATTCTAAACCTGACCATGTAAAAAGCATTTTAAATGGTGTCAATTCAAAACTGCATAAAGTATTGGGTTTTAAAACTTGAGAGCTAGTAGATTATTTATTTTTTTTTGCATAGTGAAGCAATCTTTGCATTGAGCTGCTCCACATCCTTTCCCCTATGTTGTTTCAACTGCTTGAGTACCCAAATCCTGCTACAGCTTTTATGCAGAAAACTGCACTGCAATTTGAGGCCACTTCACCAATGCAACAACATCAACAATTTTGGAATCTAAATACTTTTTACACAGTCCTGATACTTATAAGAACAGAACCGCTACCAGTAACGAGAGAACCAAATGGGTAATAGCGACCACAGTATCTTTTGATTTTATGTTATGCTTTACTAAGATGGATAGTAGAGGGGAAATGGACACTCCAGGACAGCACATTTTCAGCAGAGAGGACCTTAAGGCATAAAATGGGACAATGTTCTCAAAAGCAAAAAAATGGGTTATTTTTACAAATATTCTAAAAAGGTCCTGTGAAAAACATACAATATGGAAAAGAAAAAAACAATGTGGTTAACTAGTACGGTAAGTTGCACAATAAACAAGAAAGATAAGAAAAATTGACAAGGAAAGTAGAAACCATCCCAAATTATTCTTCAATATATAAATAACAAGAAACTAAAAATGTGAGCCCTTTCATGCATAACCTGGGGGTCATAGTGGAGGGAGATGAGGAAAGGGCCATCTCAGCAACTATGGAAAATTCCATAGTGGGTGACATGAGGGATAATGTAAATTCTTTTTTGAATGTCAACAGTTAAACCCTGGAAAAAGTGAGGAAGCGCTCTAAAACCACTAAAATGGACAAATCACCAGGCCCAGATGGCATACATCCCTGGCTTCTGCATGCATTATGTACTGTGATTGATGCACCATCATTTTTTATATCTAAAGGGATATTCCAACGAAGACAAGTTTGTTATATGTACTCAGGATAACAAAATAACACATTCTCTAATTCACTGTTATTAACAAAAATGCAGCATTTCACAGATATAAGTCCAACCTGTCTCTATCAGTCCTGCTGTACACAATTTCAACAATTTCAGTTGCCCCTAAACACGACCCAGTAACTTCTGACTTGGGGTTGGGCGCCATCTTGGGTGAGATCGTGCAGGTGAGATTTCTGTCTGGCTATGCTGTGTGGCTGTAGCCACGCCCCCTGCACAGAGACACATCCTGTCAGCACATGGTGAGCAAAGAGAGAGCCTACAAGCTACAAGGATATAAGTGATCTGGGGGAAGGGGGAGCAGGCACATTTCTGTGAGGTGTAGCAGAGACCACAGTGTATCGGTGTAATGGTCTATCAGCCTTTATGTAATCATCTCATGCACCTCTGATCTGTCTCCTCTCTTTCTATGTATCAGTGTGTTAGTACAATGTCAGAAGCCAGATGAAAGTGCATATACACCTGTACCCTGATGACCTAACCACATTGTCACCACACAAAACTGTTGGCTTAGAGAGGCCCTGCCACATCCGGCATTGAGCAGCTGAAGCAGAGATGGGAGCTAAAACAGCAATAAAACAATTGTACAATTGTAAAGGGTTCATAGTATCATAGTATATAAGGCTGGAAGGAGACGCAAGTCCATCAAGTCCAACCTTTAAGAATTAAATAAATGTTTTATCCCCATAACCCGTGATATTTTTTCTCTCCAGAAAGTCATCCAGGCCTCTCTTGAACATGTACATAGAGTCTGCCATAACAACCTCCCGCGACAGAGAGTTCCATAGTCTCACTGCTCTTATAGTAAAGAACCTTTGTCTATGGTGATGGTAAAATCGCCTCTCCTCTAGGCGTAGAGGATGCCCCCTTGTCCTGGTCACAGGCCGAGGTATAAAAAGTTCTTTGGAGAGATCCTTGTACTGTCCGTTCAGGTATTTGTACATTGTAATGAGGTCTCCCCTCAGCCGTCTTTTTTCTAAACTGAATAATCCCAAATTTTTTAATCTGTCAGTGTATTCTTCAGTTCCCCCCCATTCCCCTAAATAATAATCCTGGTGCTCTCCTACTGCACCGTTCCAGCTCTAACTATATCCTTTTTATACACTGGGCCCAAATGTACACAATATTCCATGTGTGGTCTGACCAGGATTTGTTAAGGGCAAAACTATGTCTTTATCATGAGAATCTATTACTCTCTTGATACTCCCATTATTTTATTTGCTTAGCAGCACGCCGCCTGGCCCTGGTCACTAAAATTAGTTTACCATCCACCAATACCCCCAAGTCCTTTCAGAGCTTCATTTTACAAGTTAATGTGACTGTTTAGAACATATTATACTTTTTGTTTGCCATGGCCCAAGTGCATGAATTTACATGTATCTTAACAATGTTAACCTCATCAACCTTTCTCTGCCCATCCCTCAAGCTTCCACAAATCCCTGTAATTGCTACAAACTATCGACCTCATTTATTACTTTACAACCGCTTAGTATCATCTGCAGCAATTTGAAACTTGACTGTGTAAACCCACACAAGGTCATTATAAAATATTAAAAAGAAGTGGCCCCAATTATGACCCCTGTGGCACGCACATCGGAGTAACCATCAACCCCAATCTGAGAATGTGCCATTATGACCACCCCTGTTTCTATCACACTAACCCAATTCTACCCAATACACAGATGTTCTCCTATCCCCAGCAGTCTCATTTTATATACCAACTCTTTATGTGGCACGGTGTCAATGCCTTTGAAAGTCAAATACACATCTAACATACAAACAGCGTCCCCCAGATCCAGTCTTGACTACCTCCTAGTCTGAAACCATCAATTGAGTCTGACAGACCGTCTCTAAAGCTAAACCCATGCTGACTCTGGTTGTAAGGTTGTGCACAGTGAATACCTCCAGGATTAGCACTGCTAATAAACCCCTCAATAGTTTTCCCCCCCACAAGCAGTTTAAGACTTACGGGTCTGTAGTTTCCAGGATCCTATTTGTATCCTTTTTTGTATATTGGTACCACATTTGCTTATGCGCCATTCCTTGGAACATAACCAGTCATCAGTGAATCGTCAAAATATTAAAAAATAACGGTTGTTCTATCACCGTACATAATTCATGCAGAACCCGGGGGGTGTATGCCATCTGGCCCCGGTGATTTATCTATCTTAGGTGGTTGAGAGGCGGCGCCGTATACCTTCCTTTGGGTTAAACTGTTGCACTTCCAAAGAGATTTTACATTATTCCTCATTGTATCTTCACCAGGGGATTTTCTGGGTAAAGACAGTTGAGAGGGACATTCAGTAGATTGGCCCTGTTCCTCATCTCCTTCCACCACCATGACCCCATTTTATTTCTAAGGGACCCACTCTCTGTTTTTAGTTTCTTATCATTTTATACTGAAAAATAATTGGGATTATTTTTGGCCTCTCGTCATCCGGCATTGTTCTCTGTCTCTATTGTGCGGCCTTTATCTTCTTTTACAGGATTAATATTTTCTCTCTATAATCCTGCATGCCGTCATCGCTACCTTCCGTTTTGCACCTTAAACGCTTATCTTTCTCGCTATTGCTTCCTTACAAGACTAGTTAGCCACATAGGGTTTTTCGTTTCCTTTTATGCTTTTTCCCATAAGTATGGTGTTTCTCACAGGACTTTTTCAGAATAATGAGAAAGAAGTCCCATTTTTGTGGGGGGCTTTTGTCTTTGAGAACTTATCCGTCGTCATGCCTTTAAGGTCTTCGCTTAGTTGCTGAAAATTGTCCCTCCTGAGTTTAGAGTGTTGGTTGCCCCTCACTAACGCTCTTAGTAAAGCGTAATACAAAATCAATGATATTATGATCACTATTCCCCAGGTTCCCCCCAACCTGTAGTTTTGTACCCTATCAGGTCTATGGTTAGGATAAGGTCAGCAGTGCCCCCCTTCTTGTTGGCTCCAGGACTAGTTGCGACAGGTAATTGTCTTTTGTTGTTGACAAGAACCTGCTGCCTTTGAAGGACCTGCAGGTTTCTGCCCCCCAGTATCGACATCTGGGTAAATGAATTCCCCCATGATAAGTACTTCACCAAATGCGTGAAGCCGCATCCATTTCACTTATCAGCATTTCCTCTGCTGCCTCCATTATATTGGGAGCCTTATAACAAACCCCTGATAAATTTTATTATTCTTTTTCCCTCCTCTTATCTCAACCCATAGGGACTCCACATTTGCATTAACTGATGTCATCTTGCAGGACGGGCTGAGGCAAGAATTCACATATAAACAAACCCCTCCCCCTTTTTTATTTAAGATCCTTTCTAAAAAGACTATAACCATCTATAGTAACAGCCCAGTCATAGCTATGTCCAGCCATGTTCGCTGATACCCCTAATTCATATTTCCGCTCCAACATCAGAGTTCCAGTTCCTCCATTTTGTTTGTGAGGCTTCTGGCATTGTGTACAAACAATTTAGGCTGTTTTCCCTGTCCGTATTCCTTTTGTCCTTATTCCCCAATCTCATTCCAGCCCCCCTTCCTCCCCCATGGACTATGACTCTTCCCAGCTCTCTATGTACACTGTCTATTTGCCCTGCACAAGTGTAGTTGCCCTCCCCCCAGGTCTCTAGTTTAAACACTCCTCCAACCTTCTAGCCATTTTTTCCCCTAAAACAGCAACCCCCTCCCCATTGAGGTGCAGCCCATCCCTACTGTAGAGCCTGTAGCCAACAGAAAAGTCAGTCCAGTTCTCCATGAACCCAAAACCCTCCTTCCTACACCAACTTTTGAGCCACTTATTTACTTCCTTGATCTCCCGCTGCCTTTCTGGTGTGGCACGTGGTACAGGCAGTATTTCGGAGAAAATTACCTTTGAGGTCCTTGCCCTGAGCTTATGGCCTAAATCTCTGAAATCATTTTTAAGGACCTTCCACCTACCTCTTACTTTGTCATTAGTGCCAATGTGGACCATGACCGCTGGTTCCTCACCAGCCCCTCCCAGTAATCTGTCAACCCGATCCGCAACATGCCGATCCCGAGCACCCGGCAAACAACACACTGTTCGGTATGCACGGTCTTTGTGACAGATTGCCCTGTGTGTTCCCCTAATAATCGAATCTCCCACTACCAGCACCTGTCTGATTTTGCCTGTGCTCCCATTACCCTTCTTACTGGAGCAGACATTCCCCTGGTTGCTAGCGGCCACGTCTTTCTGCAGCATTGCTACCCCAGAGCTGATATCCCCCTCATCCGCCAGCCTGGCAAACTTATTGGGGTGCACCAGATCAGGACTAGACTCCCTACAACTCTTCCCTCTACCCCGCCTTCTACATGTTACCCAACTAGCTGCCCCCTCACTCTGCACCTCCATACTTCCCTCCCCACACCCATCTTCCCCAGAGAGTTTGTGCTCCAGGAGCAGCAAACTTCGTTCCATATTATCAATTGCCCGCAGCCTTGAAACTTGCTCATTTAGATCAAGAATCTGGGCTTCCAGATGAGCAATTTTCACACACCCCACACAGCAGTATTCCCCCTCGAACGGCTGTTCAAGGAAAGCATACATGGCACAGGATGTACACCGTGTAGCAATGCCACTTATGGAGTCCATTATTCTAATGGGGATTACAATAGAAATATGCACAGAAAGAAGAATCTACAGTCAGAGTAACACAAAACACATCAGTTACCTGCTAAAGCCCCTCAAACTTAAGTCCCTGAAACCTAAGGTTAAATGATCTTTATTGTGTTAACATCACTAGTGGATAGAAATGTGAGAATATTCTTTCGCGGGAACACCCCTTTAAATTCACTTTAGGACATGTTCTGTTCCACAGTAAATGCGGCGCTAATATCCAAAAAAGGATCAATAGCAATCCTGGAAACTACAGACTTGTGGGTTTAACTGTGGTGGGAAATATTTGAGGGGTTTATAGGAGATACAATCCTTGTTTATCTCCTTGTATATAACTATATAATCCAGTATCAGCATGGGTTTGAGGGATTGGACCTGTCAGACTAATCTGATCGGTTTCTATGAGAAGGAAGGTTCTAGACTGGAACTGGGGAAGGCTGTGGATGTTGTGTAGCTGGACTTTATCAAGGCATAAAATGAGACTGCTGGGACTGGGGGAAAATCTGTATTTGGGTAAAAAAATTTTAGTGATAGAAAACAGAGGGACATAATTAATGGTGTTGGGGGAGGAGTCCCACATCAGTTCTACAATGGAAACTAACTCTGTCTTGGGTAGGGTGTGCTTGCTGATGTCCGCGTCCGTTACCACCCCCCTAGTCCGCCCTGTTGGGGTTGTCTCCATTTCCAAGAATGTGGCCATTCAGTTCAGTCAGTTTGGTAATGTCTCCTCCCCGCAGTTAAAACATGCCCACTTGGGTCTGGCTCCTCACGGACCGGAACTGTTGTCAGTCTCACTTTGGCAGTGGTCTGTGAAACTAACGACCCTGGTCTCTGTTTCTCCTGGCTTTCTGTAACAGTCTTGTCGGTCCCTCTGTTCGCAAGTCTGGCAGTGATGTCTCTAGTCGGTTAACAGCTTTGGTAACAACCCGTTACAGAACAGCTGGCAAAGTCCACTACATGTACACTACACTGTCAGGCCATGCCCCATGTGTCCAAAAGCTGTAAACAGCTCCCGTGGAAACTCTTCTAACTGTTTAGGCCTCTGCTTTAACTCATCTAGACACATGAGATTCTCCCTTAACCATCTCTAGCCCAGCGTTCCGCGCTATCTATTAAGTTCTGGCCAGACTGCAGTGTCGCAAACAGAAGTCAGGTACACTTAAATGAAGTGTTGGTGTTTAGTCAAAAAGAAAACAAAAGTCATAGGCTCTGTCATAGTTAGGGGCTTTTTCTTTCTTTTAGTCTGTTCGTGGAGTACACAGCGGGACATTATCAGCACGTTACTTGGCATGAACAGGGCATACTGTATTCTTGTATCACAAGCAGAATCCTTCAAGAGCGTTGTCCACAGCTTTTGTAAGCCCTTACACTTAAAAGGTCACTAGCCTGTCTGTTCTGAGCATAACAAAACGCAGTTTCATCCCCCCCTAGCTCTCCCTCGTTTACCCTCTAAACTCCAGAAAGCAGGTACCAGAGACATTGCAACACTTTTTATAGTATTTTTCTCTAATGATCAGGATCAAATAAGTTTTAACTGGACCATAATAAACAACCTCCCACTCCAAGAATTATCCAAGCAGAGATCTGGAATTATGAAATATCACCTTAGCCGGCCTTTTTTCCAGACATTTGTCAAGAATCTCCAAGGGTGCTCAGCCGCTAAACTACAACAAAAGTGCATATTTCTACATTTCTTTTCACCACAATGCTACCAGCCGTTATGTTCCATTAGGTCAACTTTGCACTTTTCCAACAGTCCTACTTAACTCAACACCCAACTGTCCACTTACATCAAGCCAATCTTCTGTCTGTGCATCTTTCCTTTCCCTTCCCTGCACTGAACTATCGCTAGCGAGCCAGTGGTTCCCTCTGGGAGGACCTCCTTTCTCTTCCGAAACCGCAGCATAATTTGTCTGAGACCCTTACCGGTGCAGCTGTTCACCGGCCTTAGGGCTGACCTTCAAACTCTCCGATCACCGGTTACAGAGACCTAGCTCACCGCATGTCAGTTACAGAGTTTTATCAGAATGCCCCCCTTAATGATCTCCCTCTTCTCCTAATTCCTGTCAAAATCACAGACACCCGTTCCATTATTCTGGCAGCCTGTGTCTGATGTCCAGACACCCGTCATATTTCTCCTCTGTTCTGGCGGCCTCTGTCTGATTTGCAGACACCCATCCTATTTCTCGTTTGGCGGCCCCTATGTCTGCTGTACACTATGGCTTTGCTTTGCTCCTTTCAGTATCTTGTCTGGCCTTCAAATGTCCTCCCCCTCCCTTTCTAGAAAGCGCGTTCACACAGCAACCAAGGCATTTCTTCCAATCTCACACAGAGGTGTATAACAAATTCAGACCCTGGCGCAGGACACCAGGTGGCTACATATATATTTCACCCTCCAATCCCGGCTACCTACAACCACGGTATCACCACCCTGCAGGACACAGGCAAGCAACAGGTTAACATATGTAATCTGAAACTTACCGTGATTGTGGGTTGATTAGATAAATTAGTTAAAGCATGTGTGCACATTGTAAGGAATGATTCAGACAACTGCTGATTCAAATCTCACTCATGCTACTGCCCTGACCAAATCAGTTTATTGGTTTCAACAGTCTGTATAGAAAAAGGTCCCTAACAATCCATACAATAAAATAAAATCAATACTGAACACATACTTTGAATACCGTAAAAGTAAATGAGTTAGGATTTTTGCACATCCAACCAAACAGAAAAGCAATAAAAAGTTATCAAAATGTCACATTTACACCACAACAATTCCATGAGCTGCTCACATCCTTTCCCCTATGTTGTTCAAAACTGCTTGAGTACTCAAATCGCTACAGCTTTTATGCAGAAAACTGCACTGCAATTTGAGGCCACTTCAACCAAATGCAACAACATCAAACAAGTTTGGAATCTAAATACTTTTACACAGTCCTCTAACTTTATAAGACAGAACAGCTACGTAACGAGAGGAGAACCAAATGGGTAAGAGCACCACAGTAATCTTGTGATTTTATGTTAGGCGTTACTAAGATGGATAGTAAGAGGGGAAATGGACACTACAGGGACAGCACATTTTCAGCAGAGAGACTAAGGCATAAAATGGGACAATGTTCTCAAAAGCAAAAAAATGGTGTTATTTTTTAAAATATTCTAAAACAGGTCCTGTGAAAAACATACAATAGGAAAAGAAAAAACAATGTGGGTAACTAGTACGGTAGTTGCAACAATAAACAAGAAAGATAGAAAAAGTGACAAGGAAAGTAGAAACCATCAAAATTATTCTTCAAATATAAAATAAACAAGAAACTAAAAATGTGAGCCTTTTAATGCATAAAACCTGGGGGTCATAGTGGATGGAGAGAGGAAAAGGGGCCATCTCAGCAACTATGGAAATTCCCATAGTGGGTGACATGAGGGATAATGTAAATTCTTTTTTGAATGTCAACAGTTAAACCTGGAAAAAGGAGGAAGCGTCTAAAACCACTAAAATGGAAAATCACCTAGGCACAGATGGCATACATCCCCTGGCTTCTGCATGCATTAGTGTACTTGATGAGCACCATCATTGTTATATCTAAGGGAATATGCGTGATATTCGAAGACAAGTTTGTTGATGTACTCAGGATAACAAAATAACCATTCTCTAATTCACTGTTATTTACAAAAATGCAGCATTTCAACAGTATAAGTCCAACCCCAGGTTCTCTATCAGTCCTGCTGTACCACAATTTCAACAAGTCAGTTGCCCCTACAAAACGACCCAGTAACCTTCTGACTTGGGGTTGGGCGCCATCTTGGTTGAGATCGTGCAGGATGAGATTCTGTCTGGCTATGCTGTGGGCTGTTTAGCCCCGCGCCGCACAGAGACACATCCTTCAGACATGGTGAGCAAAATTGAGAGGCCTACAAGCTACAAAGGATTATGTGATCGGGGGAAGGGGGAGCAGGCACAATTCTGTGAGGTGTAGCAGAGAACAAATGTGGATCGGTGGTAATGGTCTATAAGCCGTTAGGTAATCACTCGTGCACCTCTGATCTGTCTCATCGCTTTTCTTGTATCAGTGTGTTATTAACAATGTCAGAAGCCAGATGAAAGTGCACTATACACCTGTACCTGATGACCTACCCACATTGCACACACAAAACTGTTGGCTTAGAGAGGCAACTGCCAAATCCGGCATTGAGCAGCTGACTGAAAGCAGAGATGGGAGCTAAAACAGCAATATAAAACAATTGTACAATTGTAAAGGGTTCATAGTATCATGGATATAAGGCTGGAAGGAGACGCAAGTCCATTAAAGTCCAACATTTAAGAATTAAATAAATGTTTTATCCCACATAACCCGTGATATTTTTTTCTCAGAAAGTTCATCCAGGCCCTCTTGAACATTGTAATGAGTCTGCCATAAACAAAATCCAGCGACAGATGAGTCCAAGTCTCACTGCTTTAGAGTAAAGAACCCTTTGTTATCGGTGATGGTAAAATCGCCTCTCCTCTTAGGGTTGAGAGGATTGCCCCGATGTCCTGGTCACAGGCACGAGGTATAAAAAGTTCTTGGAGAGATCCTGTACTGTCCGTTTCAGGTATTTGTACATTGTAATGAGTGTTCCCTCAGCGGTCTTTTTTCTAAATGAATAATCCCAAATTTTAATCTGTCAGTGTATTCTAATCCCCCCATACCCCAAATAATCCTGGTTTGCTCTCCTCTCACCGTTCCAGCTCTACTATGATCCTTTTTACATGGTGCCCAAACAACAACTGTAACAAATATTCATGTGTGGTCTGACCAGGGATTGATAAGGGCAAAACTATGTGTCTTTATCATGCGAATCTATTCCTCTCTTGATACATCCCATTATTTATTTGCTTTAGCAGCAGCGGCCGACTGGCTCTGCGTCACTAAAATAAAGGTTTACCCTCCACCAATACCCCCAGTCCTTTTCAGCTTTCAGTTGTTACTAAGTAATTGACTGGTTTAGAACATAATTATACTGTTGGTCCATGGCCCAAGTGCATACTTTACATTTATGACATTAAACCTCAACCATCTCTCTGCCCATCCCTCAAGCTTCACAAATCCCTCTGTAATGCCTAAAACTATCGACCTCCGATTTATTACTTTCCAAAGCTAGTTCTCTGCAAATATTGAAAATTGACGGTTGTAAACCCACTACAAGGTCATTAATAAAAATAGTTTAAAAAAAGAGACGTGGCCCAAATATGACCCCTGTGGCAACATCACCCAAATCGGGATCGTGCATTAATGACCCCCTCTGTTTTCTATCACTATTTTTATTGTTTATTATTTGTTCACCTTATAAAGAATGGCTGGACCATATAAACCTCTTGGTCACCCCCTCATCCTCATAGTACTGGAAGCTCTTGTGAGCAGGGCCTCACTTCTATTGTTCCATAGGACTGTTTGTTCTTTGTAATGTAAGATATAGTTGTTATGTCCCCTATGATTTGTAAAGCGCTACGTAATTTGATGGCGCTATCTAAATAAAGATTATTATTATTATTATTATTTAAGCCAAACTTACCCAAATACCACAGATTTCTCCTATTCCCAGCAGTCTCATTTTATTATACCAACATTTAGGGCACCGGTGGTGTCAAATGCCTTTGAAAAGTCAAGTATACAACATCTTAACAGAGCCCCCAGATCCAGGCTTGAAACTATACCTCACTGTAGAAACAGACCCAATTCAGATTAGTCTGACTGGACCGTTATATCTAAAACCCATGCTACGCGGGTTATAAGGTTGTGCACAGTGAGGATACCTCATGCGATTAGCATTCTAAAACCCCTCAAATATTTCCCACCACAGCGAAGTTAGACTCACGGGTCTGTAGTTTCCGAGGATCACTGATTGATCCTTTTTTTATTAATTGGTACCACCATTTGCATATGCGCCATTCCTTGGAACAATAACCCGTCTCAGTGAATCGTCAACAATTAAAAATAACGGTTTGTAATCACCGTACCAAATTCATGCAGAACCCGGGGGTGTATCCATCTGGCCCAACGGTCGGATTTATCTATTTTCTTAAAGGTTGGGGGCTGAGAGGGGCGCCGTACTCTCCTTGGGTTAAACTGTCGACATTATAAAAAAGAATTACATATTTCGCTCAGTTGTGGGTGTCTTCACACCGGAGGGATTTTCTGGAGATAAAGACAGTGAGAGGCCGGACATGTCAGTAGATTGGCCCTTTCCTCATCTCTTCCACCAGACCCCCATTGTTATTCTAAGGGACCCACACTCTCTGTTTTTAGTTTTATCATTTATATACTTGAAAAATAATTGGGGATTATTTTTGGCGCTCCACTGGCATATTCTCTCGGGGATGTTCTTATGTTTGGCCTTTATATGCTTTTTGACAGGAGTTTATTTTCTCTCAAGATCCTGTAATGGCCTGCATCGCTACCCTTACACGTTTTTAAGCACCTTAAACGCACTGTTATCTTCTCGCATTATTGCTTTTTCCTTACAAGACTAGTTAGCCACTAGGAGGTTTTTCTTGTTTCCTTTTATGCTTTCCCATAAGGTATGGTTTCTCACAGGACTTTTTCAGATAATGAGAAAGTCCCATTTTTGGGGGGGTTTTGTCTTGAGAACATTATCCCAGTCTAGTGCCTTAAGGTCTTCCTTAGTTGTTAAAAATTTCCCTCCTGAATTTAGGTGTTGGTGCCCCTTCACTAACGCTCTTAGTAAAGCCGTAATACAAAATTAATGATATTATGATCACTATTCCCCAGGTTCCCCAGCAACCTGTTTTGTAGTTTTGTACCCTATCAGGTCGGTTGGTTAGGATAAGGTCCAGCAGTGCCCCCTTCTTGTTGGCTCCAGGAATAGTTGCGACAGGTGAATTGTCTTTGTTGTTGACAAGAACTGTGCCTTTGAAGGACCTGCCAGGTTTCTGCCCCCCATCGAATCTGGGAAAATGAAATCCCCCATGATAAGTACTTCACCAATGCTTTGAAGCCGCCATCCATTCACTTATCAGCATTTCCCTGCTGCCTCCCATTATATTGTGGAGCCTTATAAACAAAACCCCTAGTAATATTTATTTATTCTTTCCCTCCTCTTATATACCCTAGGGAATCCACATTTGCATTAAGATGTCACTCGCAGGACGGGCTTGAGGCAAGAATTCACATATAAACAAACCCCACCTTTTTTATTTATACGATCTCTTCTAAAAAGACTATAACCATCTATAGGTAACAGCCCCAGTTCCATAGCTACTTCCAGCCTCCATGTCCTCGTGATACCCACTACATCATATTTCCGCTCCAACATCACGAGTTCAGTTCTCCATTTTGTTTTGTGAGGCTTCTGGCATTTGTGTACATACACTTTTATGGTTTCCCTGTCCGTATTCCTTGTCCTTATTCCCAATCTCATCCAGCCCCCCTTCCTTCCCCCATGGACTAGACTTCCAGCTCTCTATGTACACTGTCTATTTGCCGCGCACAAGTGTAGTTGCCCTCCCCCCAGGTCTCTAGTTAAACACTCCTCCAACCTTCTAGCCATTTTTTCCCCTAAAACAGCAACCCCCTCCCCATTGAGGTGCACCATCCCTACTGTAGAGCCTGTAGCACAGAAGAAAAAGTCAGTCCAGTTCTCCATGAACCCAAAACCCTCCCCCTTCCTACACCAACTTTTGAGCCAATTATTTACTACTGATCTCCGACTGCCTTTGGTTGTGGCACGTGTACAGGCAGTATTTTCGGAGAAAATTACCTTGAGGTCCTGCCCTGAGCTTATGGCCTAAATCTGAAATCATTTAAGGACCTTCACCTACCTCTTACTTTGTTATTAGTGCCAATGTGGACCATGACCGCTGGTTCCTCAGCCAGCCCCTCCCAGTAATGTGTCAACCCGATCCGCAACATGCGATCCCGAGCACCGGCAAACAACACACTGTTCGTAATGCCCGGTCTTTGTGACGATGCCCTGTGTGTTCCTCCTAATAATCGAATCTTCCCACTACCAGCACCTGTCTGATTTTGCCTGTGCTCCCATTACCCTTCTTACTGAGCAGGACATTACCCTGGTTGCTAGCGGCCACGTCTTTCTGCAGCATTGCTACCCCAGAGCGTGATCCCCCTCATCCGCCAGCCTGGCAAACTTATTGGGGGGCACCAGATCAGGACTAGACTCCTACAACTCTTCCCTCTACCCGCTCTACATGTTACCCAACTAGCTGCCCCATCACTCTGCACCTCCATACTTCCCTCCCCACACCCATCTTCCCCAGAGAGTTTGTGCTCCAGGTAGCAGCAAACTTCGTTCCATATTATCAATTGCCCGCCAGCCTTGAAACTTGCTCATTTAGATCAAGAATCTGGGCTTCCAGATGAGCAATTTTCCACACCCACACAGCAGTATTCCCCCTCGAACGGCTGTTCAAGGAAAAGCATACATGGCACAGGATGTAACCGTGTAGCAATGCCACATGGAAGTCCATTATTCTCAATGGGGATTACAATAGAAATAGCACAGAAAAGAAGAATCTACAGTCAGAGTAACACAAAACAAATCAGTACCTGCTAAAGCCCCTCAACTTAAGTCCTGAAAACCTAAGGTTAAATGATCTTATTGTGTTAACATCACTAGTGGATAGAAATGTGAGATATTCTTTCGCGGGAACACCCTTTAAATTCACTTTAGGACATGTTCTGTTTCCACAGTAAATGGGCGCTAAATCCAAAAAAGGATCAATAGCAATCCTGGAAACTCAGGAATTGTGGTTTAACTGGTGGTGGGAAATATTTGAGGGGTTTATAGGAGATACAATCCTTGTTTATCTCCTTGTATATAACTAATAATCCAGATCAGCATGGGTTGAGGGATTGGACCTGTCAGACAATCTGATGGTTTCTTATGAGAAGGAAGGTTCTAGACTGAGAACTGGGGAAGGCTGTGGATGTTGTGTAGCTGACGTTATCAAGGCAATAAAATGAGACGCTGGGACTGGGGGAAAATCTGTATTTGGGTAAAAATTGTTAGTGATAGAAAAAAGAGGGAAATAATTAATGGTGTTGGGGGGAGTCCCCATCAGTTCTACAATGGAAACTACCTGTCTGGGGTAGGGGTGTGCTTGCTGATGTCCGCGTCCGTTACCACCCCCCTAGTCCGCCCCTGTTGGGGTTGCTCCTCCATTTCCAAGAGTGGGCCATTCAGTCAGTCAGTTTGGTAATGTCTCCTCCCGCAGTTAAAACATGCCCACTGGGTCTGGCTCCTCACGGACCGGAACTGTTGTCAGTCTCACTTTGGCATGGCTGTGAACTAAACGACCCTGGTCTCTGTTTCTCCTGGCTTTCTGTAACAGTCTTGTCGGTCCCATTGTTCGCAAGTCTGCGAATGCATGAGTCTCTAGTCGGTTAACAGCTTGGTAACAACCGTTTCAAGAAACAGCTGGAAAATCCACTCATGTACACTACACTGTCAGGCCATGCCCCATTGTGTCCAAAAGCGTAACAGCTCCCGTGGAAACTCTTCTAACTGTTTAGGCCTCTGTTAACTCATCTAGACACATGAGATCTCCTTAACCACTCTCAGCCAGCGTTCCGCGCTATCTATAAGTTCTGGCCGACTGCAGTGTCGCAAACAAAGTCAGTACACTTAAGAAGTGTTGGTGTTAGTAAAAAGAAAACAAAAGTCATAGGCTCTGTCATAGTTAGGGGCTTTTTCTTCTTTTAGTCTGTTCGTGGAGTAACACGGGGGGACATTTCAGCACGTTACTTTGGTATGAACAGGGCATACTGTATTCTTGTACATCACAAGCAGAATCCTTCAAGAGCGTTGTCCACAGCTTTTGTAAACCTTAAACTTAAAGGTCACTAGCCTGTCTGTTCTGAGCATAACAAAACGCAGTTTCATCCCCCCCTAGCTCTCCCTCGTTTAACCCTCTAAACTCCGAAAAGCAGGTACCAGAGACATTGCAAACACTTTTTATAGTATTTTCTCTAAGATGCAGGATCAATAAGTTTTAAATGGACCATAAAAACCAACCTCCCACTCCAATAATTATCCAAGCAGAGATCTGGAATTATGAAATATCACCTTAGCCGGCCTTTTTCCAGGACATTTGTCAAGAATCCCAAGGGTGCTCAGCCGCTAAACACAACAAAAGTGCATATTTCTACATTTCTTTTCACCACAATGCTACCAGCCGTTTATGTTCCTAGGTCAACGTTTGCACTTTTCCAACAGTCCTACTTAACTCAACACCCAACTGTCCCTTACATCAGCCAATCTTCTGTCGTGCATCTTTCCTTCCCTTCCTTGCACTGAACTACGCAGCGAGCCAGTGGTTCCCTTTGGGAGGACCTCCTTTCTCTTCCTGAAACCGCAGCATAATTTGTCTGAGACCCTTACCGGTGCAAGCGTTCACCGGCTCCTTAGGGCTGACCTTCAAAACTCTCCGATCACCGGTTACAGAGACCTAGCTCACCGCATGTCAGTTACAGAGTTTTATCCAGAATGCCCCCTTTAATGATCTCCCTCTTCTCCTAATTCCTGTCAAAATCACAGACACCCGTTCATTATTCTGGCAGCCGTGTCTGATGTCCAGACAACCCGTCATATTCTCCTCTGTTCTGGCGGGCCTCTGTCTGATTTGCAGACACCCCATCCTATTTCGTTTGGCGGCCCCTATGTCTGCTGTACACTATGGCTATGCTTTGCTCCTTTTCAGTATCTTGTCTGGCCTTCAAATGTCCTCCCCCTCCCTTTCTAGAAAGCGCTTCAAACAGCAAACAAGGCATTTTCCAATCTCACACAAGAGGTGGTAAACAATTCAGACCCTGGCGCAGGACACCAGGTGGCTACATATATATTTCACCCTCCATCCCGGCTACCTACAAACCACGGTATCACCACCCTCAGGGACACCAGGCAAAAGCAACAGGTTAACATATGTAATCTGAAACTTACGTGATTGTGGGTTGATTAGATAAATTAGTAAAGCATGTGTGCACATTGTAAGGAATGATTCAGACAACTGCCTGATTCAAATCTCACTCATGCTACTGCCCTGACAAATCAGTTTATGGTTTCAACAGTCTGTATAGAAAAAGGTCCCTAACAATCCATACAATAAAATAAAATCAATACTGAACACATACTTTGAATACCGTAAAAGTAAATGAGTTAGCGGATTTTTTGCACATCCACCAAACAGAAAAGCAAAAAAAAGTTATCAAAATGTCACATTTACACCACACAACAATTCCATTAAAAAGTATAAACTCATTCCACAAAAAAAAGCCCTAATACAGCTCTAAAAGTACACCACTTAGAAAATGGCAATGCAAAAGCAGTGATTTATCCCTCCAAGTTAGTTTTTTGTGCTGCAAAATGATTCAAATGTAAAAAGCTTTATAATTGATATATTTCCGTAATCGTGCTGACCCATAGAGCCTAAATAACACAATATTTATGCTATACGGTGTATAAATAAAAAAGCAAAAAATGAGTATATAGCCACCTCAAAATAGTGTTACATACTCCTTGGCGGTTTAGTTTCAAATGGGGTAACTTTTTTGGGGGTTCTCTTGTTCTGGTTTGCTAATGCCTCAGTAAATATGCATAGTGTGATCAAAAATTTGTTTCCGCAAATTTGCCTTCAAAAGCGTAGTGGTTCTCCTTCTCGTCTCTGTTTAAGCCCATAAAGCGGTTTTACATCAAAAGTGTGGTAAAGCTATATTCTTGAGATACTGCACAACAAAATCTAAGATATGTTTTCATTTTTCCTGCATGTACTGGAGGAAACCCCAGAAACACCAGGGTGACATTGGCATAACAGAACTCAGTGTTTAAGGTACAAAAGTTCATATATATATATATATATATATATATACACACCACTCACGGCCACTTTATGAGGTACACCATGCTAGTAAGGGTTGGACCCCCTTTTGCCTTCAGAGCTGCCTCAATTCTTTGTGGCATAGATTCAACAAGGTGCGGGAAGCATTCCTCAGAGATTTTGGGTCCATATTGACATGATGGCATCACACAGTTGCCGCAGATTGGTCGGCTGCACATCCATGATGCGAATCTCCCGTTCCACCACATCCCAAAGATGCTCTATTGGATTGAGATCTGGTGACTGTGGAGGCCATTTGAGTACAGTGAACCATTGTCATTTCAAGAAAACCAGTCTGAGATGATTCCAGCTTTAGACATGGCGCATTATCCTGCTGAAAGTAGCCATCAGATGTTGGGTACATTGTGGTCATAAAGGGATGGACATGGTCAGCAACAATGCTCAGTAGGCTGTGGTGTTGCAACGATGCTCAATTGGTATCAAGGGGCCCAAAAGGTGCCAGAAAATATACCACACCATGACACCACCACCACCAGCCTGAAACGTTGATACAAGGCAGGATGGATCCATGCTTTCATGTTGTTGACAACCAAATTCTGACCCTACATCCGAATGTGCAGCAGAAATCGAGACTCATCAGACCAGGCAACGTTTTTCCAATTTCTATCGTCCAATTTCGAGTGACTTGTGCACAATGTAGCCTCAGTTTCCTGTTCTTAGCTGAAGAGTGGCCACCCGTGTGGTCTTCTGCTGCTGGTAGCCCCATCTGCCTCAAAGTTCGACGTACTGTGCGTTCAGAGATGCTCTTCTGCCTACCTTGGTTGTTAATGGGTGGAGATTTGAGTCACTGTTGCCTTTCTATCAGCCTCGAACCAGTCTGCCCATTCTCCTCAGACCTCTGGCATCAACAAGGCATTTCCGCCCACAGAACTGCCGCTCACTGTATGTTTTTTCATTTTTCGGACCATTCTCTGAAACCCTAAAGATGTTGTGCGTGAAAATCCCAGAAGATCAGCAGTTTCTGAAAATACTCAACCAGCCCTTCTGGGAGCACCAACAACCATGCCACGACCATGTCTTACTGCCTAAATGCACTGAGTTGCCGCCATGTGATTGGCTGATTAGAAATTAAGTGCTAACGAGCAGTTGGACAGGTGTACCTAATAAAGTGGCCGGTGAGTGTATATATATATATATGTGTGTGTGTATAATATATATATATATATTATATAGCTTTGTTATTCTGTTTCCAATACCTAATAATGAATCAGTTGATGTGTTGATATTATTGCTCAGAAAAACTAGTAACATTATAGGGTCTTAACTGCAGTAGTGATAAGAGATTTATTGAATCAATTAATATTCTAACAGTTACAAAATCTAGGTTGTACATCTTATCAAACCTAAAGTGACATAAAGTTAGTAACCGATTTCATGATCTATGCAAAAAACATCTGTGGAGCATTATACCTGTGTCTGAAACTGCTAGCATCTACCCCGATGACTGACACCCAAGCACATTTCGGCAGACGAAGGTAGACCAATGTCAGACTCTCAGTCATCCGGGTAGATGCTAGGCTATTGTAGGATGGAATAATTTTACACATAATGAATGGGATTTCATATTTGTAATTCCGATTTTGTTTCAATATTTGCAGAAGAATCTTCAAGCAGCCAGCACCTCTGCACCAGAAGTTAGGGCTCCCCACCTCAAAAGCTGTGCATCCCTGCATCTGCTATTCCTGATCCTATTCCTTCTCTTCGTTATTACAGTCAACATTGCTTGATCATGGTGGTGATAGCAAGGAAACTGTGTGGACACCCCCATTCAATGGCTCATAAGCTGAATGTGCACCTGGCCAAGCTGCTGGTCTTGCAGTCACTCCCTCTCCATGTGGTGGACTCGGCACCAAACCAATGTGGAGAGACCTAAGCCTCTATTACTGTTACAAGCCTCTATTACAATCAAAGTTGTACAGACCCTTCATAAGTATGCACAGAAAAAGCTGGTACAGTCCTTGAGCCTGTTGGTGTCTGGCACAGTTATTTCTTGTGCAAGCCACTGGAACTGTAATTATGACCAAAGACAGCATTTGTCTTTTTCTGCCCACTGGGTAAAGTAGGTGGAGAAGCAGGCACACCAGCAATCCAGGCAACTAATGTGTAGGCTGGAGCTGTGGTTTCAACATGCTTTATTATACTCCAATGCAGGCACCATTGAGAGGGATCCTCATGCCTACCATCACTATGTGGTATATTGGTTTTTTTAAGGTTCTTCATCTGGCTAGCCTTGGTGAAAGCAGACTAACAGAGGAGGACCATTTTGGCATGTTTCATAAAGAAATTAAAACCTGTCTTCTCGCCAACAAAAGGTTGGAAACATGGAGTCTCCACCTAAATGCATTAAAAGATCCAGGAAACTGCATACACTTATGCCACATGCTGTATATATTGTGCTATAAACACCCTTCTTGCCATACAAAATAGAAGAATAATGTTTTCTTACATCAGCTCATATAGGACCGCTTATTTGAGCAAAAGAAGCCCATGACCAATTTCTTGATAATACAGGTGGGCATTGTAGCTTTTACAGCAACAATTGGTAACTGTATGACACATCCCATTAGCTGCATCACTTTAAGGAGGTCACCTTTTTTGTCAGTTGGCACGGGATCAATTATATCATTGCTTTCCTACACATCCTGGAGATGATGCTGATAAATCTGTCTGGCAGGAGGATGCAGGACATTCTGACTTGTGAATCTGAATGAGCACAGCAGGAGAATGAGGAGGATTTGAACGACCAGGTATTTGAGAAAGAAACGTATTATTTCAATACAAGCTTCTAGGGAGGAGCAGGAGGAGATGCTCAATGGACAATTTAGGACAATGGTGAAGACCAGGCAGACAACCTCAACACACATTGGCATATGTTATTAAAAAGGATTCCCTCGAAATCCCTGGTGGAAGGCGTTAAATTCAGTAGAGGGACAACTACAGGCTCGCCACCATATTAGACCCTTGTTACTGCAGCAGAATGGGAGCCTTTTTTACCTCGAGAGAAGGAGTAGAAACTAACTTATTATCAACTTTTGTAGGTGGCTACCAATGTTTGCCATTGCCCATCCACATGCAGGCCCAACTAGAAGGGCTCTGTGAGCTCACAATCCACTGTCCTGACTGCTGGGGAGTCGGAGTTTGGTAGGAGTAGGGTTTGCCCTGGCAGCATCGGCAACATGAGCCTCCTGTCACACCTCTGCATTTGAGGCCACCAAGGCTTTCCTCTGGTTCCAGGACTTACATTATAAACTTGAAATAGCGTCCTTCTTCCATTTTGGTGCAATTGATAGTTTACTGGCCCTATTTTTCTACAGTTTCATATGGGCCCTGCCACTTGTCTAAGAACTTCCTTTTTACCGTTTGCACCAAAATAAGGACGCTATCCCCTTGGTTAAATTCTCGGATTCTAGCAGAACAATTATAAATTCTGCTTTGGGTTTCTGGTGCTATTTTCAGATGTACTTTTACAACTGGCATGAGCAACATACAGTCTTGCATTTGCGCTACTTGCTCTATAACATTTCTGTATGGGGTAGCTTAAGTTTACCATGTTTCCTTGGCTATATCAAGTAATCCCCTGGCCACCTACTTAAAGGATAAAATGGATTGTATTCGACAGAAAACAATTGCTCAATACTCTCACCCCACTAATCCACTTCTTTCCGGGGCCTTACCTTGTTCACTCTCTTCCTTTGAGCCGGTCACAGAGGAAGAAGTGTCCAGGCTCCTTTCCTCTGTTCGACCCACTACCTGCATCAGTGACCCCATCCCCTCACATCTTGTACAGTCCTTCTCCCAGCGGTCACTTATGACCTCACTAAAATCTTTAACCTCTCTCTCTCTCTTCTGGTTTCGTCCCCTCTTCTTTCAAGAATGCTGTTGTTACCCCTTTACTAAAGAAACCTTTACTGGACCCATCCAATGATCTATGCTTGACTAACCCGCTTTCTCTCAGCTAATTCCCTCCTTGACCCTCCCTGGTTTCTGCTCTATGTATTCCACTGAAACTGTCCTTTCTAAAGCCTCCAATGATCTCCTCACTGCAAAATCCAAAGGTGGCTATTTTCTCCTGATTCTTATGGATCTCTTTGCAGCATTCAATACTGTGGACCACCAGCTCCTCCTCAGGATACTTTGCTCCATTGGCCTAAAGGACACTGCACTCACTTGGTTTTCTTCCTATCTCTCTGACCGCACTTTCATTGTCTCCTTTTATGGATCTTTCTATTCTCATCTTCCTCTCATTGTCGGTGTTCCTCAGGACTCAGTCCTAGGTCCTCTTCTATTCTCCCTCTAAACTGCCCCCATCAGCAGATTTGGTTTTCAGTATCATCTTTATGCTGATGACACCTAGCTATATACTTCTGCACGTAACATCACCCCTGCCTTAATCCAGAACACTAGTGAATGTCCCTCCGCTGTCTCTAACATCATGGGGGTTTGCAGCCAGATCTTGTGCAGTGAGCTCTGCAGATTTTTGTGGCAGAAACTTTAAAAAAAAGCATTAGCAAGCGAGTGTATGAAGCTTGGGGCAGAGTGTGCATTGATATGAAGTGGTGTGCCGGTCTTAAGTGTTGACTTACGTTTAGGACTTTAAGAGTTTTGGCTTTAGACAGGTAAACTGCGTGTTTCTGTCGTTACTGTTGCTGTAAATTCTTATTTCTGTGCATTAATTCTATTGTAATCCCCTTAGAACCAATGACTCCTAATGCATAGGTACAAGGTGTACATCACTGTGCCATTATGCTTTTCCTTGAACAGCCGTTCGAGGGGGGGAATACTGCTGTGTGGGTGTGTGAAAAAATTGTCACCCTGGACGCCCAGATTTGGATCTAATGAGCAAGTTTCAAGGCTTCGGGCAATTGATAATATGTGAACGAAGTTTGACTGCCTCCGAGCACAAACTCTGGGGGAAATGGTTGTGGGGAGGGAAGTATGGAGTGTGCAGAGTGAGGGGTGCAGTCTAGTTGGGTAACAGGTAGAATGCGGGTTAGAGGAAGAGTTGTAGAGAGTCGAGGTCCTGATCTGGTGCTACCCCAATAATTTGGCCAGTCGGGCGGATTGAGGGGGATATCATTTTCTCTGGGGTAGCAATGCTGCAAGAAAGATAGTGGCCGCTAGTCAACCATGGGAGTTTTGTGCTCCGGTAGCGAGGTAATGGGAGCAGAGGCAAGGTCAGAAAGGTGCTGGGTCTTGTGGGATTCGATTATTAGGGACACACAGGCAATCTGTTCACAAAGACCGTGCCATACCGAACAGTGGGGCACATTTACTACCCGCCCATTCGCGATCCAGCGGCGCGTTCTCGCACAGATTCGGGTCGGCAGGATTAAAGATGGTAGTTCCTCCCCGCCGTCCACCAGTGGGCGCTGCATGCGCCGAAAATAATCTTAACGCCCGGATAATGCACCACCCAATAGAAGGTGAAGGTGAGCGGCTCCCCAAGCGACAACCATTTCGGTTTTGAAATGCGGCGGTTTTCGAATTAGGGCGGGTTTCGTCTTGCGGGACCCACCCCCCGATTTTCTGGTCGGACGCATTCCGGCCCGATGCGCCACAATCCGATCGCGTGCGCCAAAAAACCCGCGGGCAGATTCAGTAATACAAGCGGCTCAAATCGGAAATATTCGGTGGTTACACTCGGGAAACGCAATCGCTTGCCCTTAGTAAATGACCCCAGTGTGTTGTTTGCCGGGTTTGCCGGGTTCGCATGTCGGATCGGGTTGATGGATTACTGGGAGGGGACCTGGGAGACCAGTCGTCTTGGTCCACATTGGCACTAATGACAAAGTAACAGGTAGGTGGAAGGTCTTAAAAATGATTTCAGAGATTTAGGCATAAGCTCAGGGCAAGGACCTCAAAGGTTATTTTCCCGAGATACTGCCTGTACCACGTGCCACACCAGCAAGGCAGCGTGGAGATCAAGGAGGTAAATAAGTGGCTCAAAAGTTGGTGTAGGAAGGAGGGTTTGGGTTCATGGAGAACTGGAGCTGACTTTTCTGTCGCTACAGGCTCTACAGTAGATGGGCTGCACCTCAATGGGGAGGGGGCTGCTGTTTTAGGGGAAAAAAATGGCTAGAAGGTTGGAGGAGTGGTTTAACTAGAGACCTGGGGGGGAGGGCAACTACACTTGTGCAGGGCAAATAGACACGTGTACAAGAGAGCTGGGAATAGCCATAGTCCTGGGGGAGGAATGGGGGCTGGAATGAGATTGGGAATAAGGACAAAAGGAATACGGACAGGGAAAAACTATAAGTGTATGTACACAAATGCCAGAAGCCTCACAACAAAATGGAGGAACGGAACTCTTGATGTTGGAGCGGAAATATGATATAGTGGGTATCAGCAGACAATGGCTGGACGTAGCTATGACTGGGCTGTTACTTATAGATGTTATAGTCTTTTTAGAAAGGATCGTATAAATAAAAAAGGGGAGGGGTTGTTTATATGTGAATTCTTGCCCCTCAAGCCCGTCCTGCGAGATGACATCAGTAAAGCAAATGTGGATTCCCTATGGGTTGGAGTAAGAGAAGAGGCAAAAAATAATAATATTATAGGGGTTTGTTTATAAGGCTCCACAATATAATGGCAGGCAGCAGAGGAAATGCTGATAAGGAAATGAGATGCGGCTTCAAAGCATGGTGAGTACTTATCATGGGGGACTTCATTACCCAGTATTGATGGGGGGCAGAAACCTGCAGGTCTCAAAGGTGCAGGTTCTTGTCAACAACAAAGACAATTACCTGTCGCACCTAGTCCTGGAGCCAACAAGAAGGGGGGGCACTGCTGACCTTTCCTTACCAACAACCTGATAGGTATCAAAAACTACAGGTTGGGGGACCTGGGGAATATGATCATAATATCATTGATTTTGTATTACGCTTTACTAAGCCGTTAGTGAAGGGGCAACCAACACTCTAAACATTCAGGAGGGAAATTTTCCATACACTAAGGGAAACCTTAAGGCAAGACTGGGATAATGTCTCAAGACAAAAGCTCCCCCCCAACATAGGGACTTTCTCATATATCTGAAAAAGTCCTGTGAGAAACACATACCTTATGGGAACACATAAAAGGAACCAAGAAAAGCCTATGTGGCTAACTAGTCTTGTAAGGAAAGCATAAGCGAGAAGATAAAGCGTTTAAGGTGCTAAAACGTGAAGGTAGCGATGAGTCATTACAAGGATTATAGAGAGAAAAATAAATCCTGAGACCTGAGAGAAAATATGCCAGAGAGGAGCAAAATAATCCCAAATTATTTTCAAGTTATAAATGATAAGAAACTAAAAACAGAGAGTGTGGGTCCCCTTAGAAATAACAGGGGGTCATGGGGAAGGAGATGAGGAAAGGGCCAATCTACTGAATGTCGCCTTCTCACTGTTTTACCCGAGAAATCCCTGTGGAAGACACAATGAGGAATAATGTAAATTCTTTTTATAATGTCAACAAATTAGCAGCAGAATGCTAACAACAATTATCATAAAACTTAGCTTTTAATTGCAAAATATAAAGTTAAAAGGTATCCTTAAATGTATACAAATCTAAAATTGCCTAGTGTATTGAGCAGAAAAATCAACAGGTCAAGTCAGTGCACATTATTTCACCACCTGCATAAAGTGAAGACAGCATGATAATGGGTGGAGGAAATATAATGGTTTAGTCTCACCCGTCTTCACACGATGGGGCTTGGATGCACCGGCACTTCTGTAGGGAAGAAATCTCTCTTACCCTGTTTTTGCCCTATTTGCACTCCTACACCCGTTGGTTATGACTCCCAGCCCTTACAAGGGCGGTCCCCAAGACTGTCCCTTCATGCAGGCTAGTGCACCCTAAACTGTAAAGTTAGTCGTTACACCTTCCCTACGCGTTTCGTGCACAATCATATGCACTCCTCAGGGGAAATATATTTGAACATGCAGGCTTCGGCCCTATAGCTTACTAAACGTCAGGTGTGAGCAGTGGCCCATCACCTGCTGACAGCGTCTCCCTATCACTAGGTTATTGTCTGGCGTTGGCGCCACATTTTGGGCGCACGCGCTTTAAATAGCCGTATCGGCCCGCCCTCTTTACTCCTGCCGGTCGATCATGTGACTCTACAGTGGTACTGTGCCAAAGAAATACGTTGAATCTTTTAACCAAAGTGTTGTTGGAGATCCCCTTTTTTGGAAGTACCCCTGAATACTCTGGAGACCAGCCAGCAACAATCCGTGCATAGTGACGGCGTTCATTTCCCACTTGGGCAAAGTTACAAGATGGTCTGAAGAGGGGGGTAGGGTAAAAGCGTATAACAGTATTTGTTTTTGAATGAGCACTCGTAGTCCAAACCTCACCAGTGTTGCAGAGCACTATTACATGATTATACTACAGGAACACTCAACTAAACATATCCTAGATCTTAATGAATGAAATTATCATTTAAAATACTTTGTTCTGTACATAGTTGAATGTTGCTGACAACAAAATCACAAAAAAAAGTACATCAATGGAAATCAAATTTATTAACCAATGGAGGGCCTGTATTTAGAGGTCACCAACCAAATTAAAGTGAAAAAATTACACTAACAGGTGATCCAACATTGATTATAATGTCCTTAAAACAAGTCAAAATGAGGCCTCAGTATTGTGGTGGCCTTTCCCATGTACCTGTATGACCTCCCAAAACAATGACCTCGACATGCTCCTGATGGGTTTGCTGATGGTCTCATGAGGAATCTCCTCCCAGCCAGGACAAAGGCTCCGCCAACTCCTGGCACCAGAGGTGGTGCGATGTAAAAAAATAGAAAAGTTCAGCTCACCACGCTTAAATAGCCGTCTTGCTGTTTTGTTGATGCAGTGAACGTTCTTGCGGGGACCCAGAGGTTAACTTGCAAAATAAGGAAGGCTCGTCAAGCATCCAGGGCCAAAGGAAACTCAGTAATTTTTCTTCACATTATTTTAAAATTCCACTTATTACATATCTTTAAAAAACAGAGAGAGACGCCATATAACATAGCAAATATGTTGGTCTAGTTGTGGCTAGTGTCAGATTTGGTATGTTACTAGGACATCTCTAAGTTTTTAAAGATTTGAATAAAGTGGAATTTAAATGGAAGATTATGAAAAGTTTCCTTTGGCCGGGATGCTGGATGAACCCTTCCTGTCTTTTGCAAGTTACCGTGGTGCAATGTGATGATGGTAAATGGAGCAAGCATGATGATGTCCCAGATTGTTAATCATAACGAGTAAATACGACTGTAATGGCTTCATCTTGCAGGAAAATGTGGGCGCATTCCAGCCCCAAATGAGGCCTAAATTAGAGGAACCCAAGTGCCACCACACAGCATATGGGCTCACAGTGGCCTGAGGATCTCATCTCGGTACCAATGGCAGTCAGCCCTCCCTTTGCTCTCCGGGAGCATATGAGCCCTTCAAAGAAAAATTACCACCCCCACCCACATTACTGACCCACTGCCAAACCTGTTCATGCTGAAGGATGTTGCAGGCAGCAGTCGCTCTTCACGGCATTCTAGACTCGTCAAGCCTATCAAATATGCTCCAGTGTGAACCTGCTTCCTTGTGAAGAACACAGGGAGGCAGTGGCAAATTCCCAATACTGGTTGCTCTGTGGCAAATGCCAAGCGACCTGCATGGTGTTGGTCTGATGAGCACAACCCCCATTTGTGGATGTTGGGCCCCACCACCATACTCATAGAGTCAGCAGCTACTGGCAGTGGTCCTCTGTTCCTCCTGCAAAAGGCAGAGGTTAGCGATCCTGCTGTGGTTGTTGCCCTCCATGGGCCTCTCCTGTGTACTTGCCTGTCTTCTTGTAATAGCCCCTCCAAGCCTCTGGACACTACGTGACAGGAACAGCAAACATTCTTGCCACAGCTTGCAGTTGGTCCCATCCTGGATGAGCGAACTCTCGGAACCACTTGTGTGTGTTGTAGAGTTAGTTTCATGACTACCACAAGTGTGAAAGCTAGCACCAAAACAAAACATCAGCCACAAGCATTGATACTGAGAAGTGGTCTCTGATGGTCCCACCTGCAGAGCCAATCATGTATTGAGTGTTGTCTTGCTAATTGCCTTGTAAAATTGATTGCCATCAGTTGTTGATTCCCAAGTGGGACAGCTTGATTTAACAGAAAGTTTGATTTACTTGGAGGTAATTTTATTGTTTAAGTGTTCCCTTTATTTTTTAAGCAGCGTATATTTGTTTTCGTGTTTAACAAATTACACTATGTGGTGCCTGGTGTGTGTCATACTCCTTTGATTCTCTACTTTATAATTTAATTATGCACAATGAAGATGTGCCAAATTTATCAACAGCATTTGTCGCTATGCGTTAAAGTAGAACTATCAAGTATGTAAGGGAAAATTTACTGATCTATGTAGTGCAAATGCACTGGTTGACTGTACTGTCAGAAGATGATTCCTGCAGATCCAGCAGAAAAGCTAAGAATGATAACTGGTCTAATGGGTTTGCCAAAGGAGTGCAGGGTGAGGGTTGAACGCCAAGTCTTAAGAGAATCGCAGTGAGAAAATTGATGAAGAGGGCATGCCAGTTCAGGACTTGAGAGAAAGGTTGGCCACAACTGATTGCCTGACTCCCTTCACGCCAATACCAGATCTTAGTGCTCCCAATATTTTAAAAGTTGATTTTATTAAATTGTGCATTGAAGGGGCATTTGCGACTTTGGCAAGTCATCATTTTAGGATAGTATTTGGTGACTTATAAGTCCTTATTGCGTTCACAGTACATGCATTGAGCAACCATAGGTACACAATGTTACAGATATTGATTGCAGTGTGTAACAGATAGTTTTTTCTTATTTTAGATCATGAATCATGAATATCGCTAGAGAACATTCCTTGTGTTAAATAGCAAATAAAATATAATGAAACAAACATAAAATTCTGTACAAAATTACTATAGGAAAACTTCATCTATTCTATATAAACTTTTCATCTTGAAACTGCTTGAAACATGGAGATTTAGTCACTTGCATGCCGTTACCCATTTCAGCGTACACCACAGTCGAGACAGTAACATGACCTTATCCCACCATCATGGGGGTTGACATTGCACCACAGCAACCAAGGAACATGAACAGAAGTCTAATATTTGAAACTTCACCAGTTTTTTATATTATATGCACAGTGGAGAATTTTCTTTGCAAGTACAAACCTAGACCTGTGGTAGGAGACTTGCCTTAATCACGAGGTTCCTTAGATAGATAAGGAGATATGTATGGTACAACAGCATACATACTGGATATACAACACTGTAAACTCAGTATACAGGTGTTATACAAATTTTAAAATAAAAATGCCTTTTAAGTTACATATAGATCTCCAATAGGAGGATATATAAGACCACCGTCCAAAAACAATTAATTTACACCACTAGAGATGAGCGAGCAATAAAATGCTCGAGTGCTCGTTATTCGAGACGAACTTTCCAGAAAGATGCTGAGTGCTCGTCTCGAATAACGAGCCCCCATTGAAAAGTCAATGGGAGACTCGAGCTTTTGCAAAGGGACCATGGGTTCGGGAATATAAATGTGTTAATGAATTGAAAAGAATGTCTTCTGATAAGTTAGCATATGTATGCAACATCTGCAATCTATATTCACTGTTCCGCGAGGTATATTATCTCCCGACAGTTAACAGATGTGAGAAAAGTGAAGAAATAGAATAAAAACAGTGACCACATGATCATTTAAGTGAAAAACACAGTGAAGAAATAGAGTGCAGATGTTCTGCACATCTGCTACTTGTAGGGAGTAAGCTGTCCGGAATCGCTGCTCTTCTTCCACTGAAGTCTACCGATGTTCCGTGCCCATATGTCTACCGTGCCCCTATGTCTCCGTTTGCCCATATGTCTCCGTGCCCATATGTCTCAGTGCCATATTATCGTGCCCCGAGTCTCCGGCCAATGTTCCGTGCCCATATGTCTCCGGTGCCCCGACCATGTCTCGTGCCCATATGTCTCCGTGCCCCGATGGTCTCCGTGCCACATATGTCTCCGTTGCCCATATGTCTCCGTGCCCAATGTCTCCGTGCCCCATGTCTCGTGCCCATATGTCTCAGTGCCCCGATGTCTCCGTCCCATGTCTCCGTGCCCCTATGTCTCCGTGCCCGATGTCTCCGTCCCCGATTGCTCCGTGCCCATATGTCTCCGTGCCTTTCCCCCTACCCCCCTATCGTCTTTGTCACCTTTGTCCACTTTCTATTCCACCTCCTTAGTCTCCTGGCAGCCTCCCGCAACCGCCCCCCTCCAACTTTCCTCTCCCACCCCCCCTCCCCACCAGATCTCTTTCCAATGTTTCTAATAACCTCATCCCCCCCTCTCTCCACTCTTTTGCCCCCACACCAAGCCAACGTAATTTTGCCCCCCCAATGCTTCATACCCTCCGAATTTCTTGTCCTCCTGTCTCACAGTTTTGCTTTTTCCCGCCCTCTACCTATCTCCCTCTCTTCCCCACTTTATTTTTAGGTTTAACCTCACCTCGCTTACATTCCACATCGCATCTCTGTCCTTCTCCCTCCCCGCCCTTGCCCCCGCATGTCTCCGTGCCCAATGTCTCCAGTGCCCTGATGTCTCCGTGCCCACCCGGCCTATGTCTCCGTGCCCCTATGTCTCCGGCCCAGGTCTCCGTGCCCCATAGTGCTCCGTCCCAAGTCTCCGTGCCCCGACTCGTCTATGTTGGCACGAGATCCGTGCCCATATTCTCCGTGCCCATCTGTCTCCGTGACCCATATGTCTCGTGCCCCCTTCTCCGTCCCAGTCCGGCCCCGATTGTCTCCGTGCTGGTCGGGCCGATGTCTCCGATGCCGCCCCAGTAGTAACTATGTCTCCGTGCCCTTGATGTCCGTGCCAATATGGTCTTCCACGTGTCCCGCCCTGATGCTCTGCCGTGGCGGCCCATATGTCTCCGTGCCCATGTCTCCGTGCCATGTCCCTATGCGGTCTCGTCCATGTCCGTGACCCCGAGTCTCGTGCCCTATGTCGTGCCCCTGATGTCTCCGTGCCCCGATGTCTCGCCCCCCCACGTGCCCCATATGTTCCGTGCCTGACTTCTCCGGCTATCTGTGCCATGTCCGTGCCCATATGTTCTGCCCGATGTTCGTGCCCATATGTCTCCGTGCCCCACTCGCATCTGTCTCCGTGCCCCGATGTCTCCGTGGCCATAGTCTGCATGCTCCTCCCTAGGTGCGCCCAATGTCTACCGTGCCCATATGTCTCCGTGCCGATAGTCTCCCGTGCCCATGTCATGACCATGTCCTCGTGCCCGATGTCTCCGGCCCACTAGTATTTCGTCCCGATCTCGTGCCCCGATGCTCTGCCCTAATGTTGGCCCATCTATGGTCTCCGTGCCCCGATGTCATCGTGCCCTATTGTCTCCGTGCCCCGATGTCTCCGTGCCCATATGCTCCGTGCCCGATTCTCCGTGCCCCGAGTCTCGTGCCCGATGTCTCCGTGCCAGAGTCTCCGTGCCCATATGTCTCCGTGCCCATATGTCTCGTGCCGTTGCCCGATGTCCGTCCCGATTGTTCCGTGCCGCTCCCCGATTCTCCGTGCCGATGCCCGATGTCTCGTGCTGCTCCCCGGTGTCTCTGTGTGCTCCCTTGGTCTCCGTCTGCTCAACCGTGTGTATCTGCAATGTCTTCTCTCACACATATATATTGTTCTTCACATTGCGTATTTGGTTCGCACCGTTCCGCGCGTATTTCTTCGACAAGTAAGCAGATGTGCCGAACATCGTAATCTATTGCTCACTGTTGTTTTCACTTAATGATCTGTGTTCACTGTTTTTATCTATATCTTCATTGTTCTTCACCTGTTTTTTAATTAAATGCTGATATCGAGCAGGGGGAAATATCGTCGGCAAAGACCGCTCGGAGACCTTAATGCCTCGAACGAGCATCAAGATCGGACGAGATGTTCGCTCATCTTTAATTGTTATCTATGACCACCCATCAGTTTCATTTAGAAGTTATATGTATTGTAATAATTATGTTAAGTCATAACAAACTATTAAAAATTGTTAAAAGGGCAAATGTCACTTTTGAAAATGGTTCTCTGAGGCAGCAGGTGTGAGCAATCAACTGATTAATGTAATGTTTTCTAAAGAAAATCTTCTATCTGTCTGTGGACTCCATGGGCCCAACGGGAGAGAGTATGAGGTACTAGCTGCAAACCAACCGGAATCTAAGTGGCTCCTGGTCTTTGCCGAGCCCGCCACAAAGCGGGATGGTCTTGCTGCGGTGGGGGTGCCAAAAGGTCATTCCACGGGTGCGACTAGGCCACGTGCAGAAGGTAGGAAGGGAAGGCAGGACCTCGGAAGGCAGGGACCTGGGATGGCAGGACCTCGGCATGGCAGGACTCGGGTGCAGGACATCGGGGTGGCAGGGACCTCGGGATGGCAGGACCTCAGGAAGGCAGGACCTCGGGATGGACAGGACCTCGAGATGGCCACCAGGATAGAGGACCACCAAACAGGGAGTGACAGTAGCCCCAGGAAGGAGTACAGGACTGCCACAGGAGTGCAGGACCGCCCACGGGAGTACAGGAACCAACCACAGGAACACAGGACTGCCCACAGGAACACAGGAACACCACAAGGAACGCCACAGGAACGCCGCAGGAATGCTATTAAAAAACAGAATGCTTCAGGAACACAGGAACACCACAGGACCAGGAATAACACAGGAACAAGGAAAACACGAAGGGTGTTGGAAACCCACAGGAAACACAGAGGCGTCTGGAAACACACAGGAGGAACACAGGTAGCCGGATTAGCAGAACCAATCTGGAGGAGATGGACCTTTAAATCAGGACAAGTGCGCCTTCTAGCAGCGGCCTTGTTGAAGGAGGCGTGCAGCGTTGAAGGGACCACAGCCGGAGCCTGGAGAGGTAAGTACAGGCCGGGGTGGGACTCGCCACGGGAGCACGGGGGTTTGTACCCGCGATCCATACCGAGGATCGCAGGTACGGCTGTGACACATTCTTATAACTTGTATTTATATATTTTACATATTTTAATTCTTGCTCATTCTTAGTTCAGCGGATGGTCCTATTCAGTGATTTACCAATTTTTTGTGGACGTGCTAACAAGATTATATTTTATGGCTAAAAATAATGCTCACAAGATTCCAAAAAACTGAGAAACATGCAAAAATTTAAAACATATATGCTTCAAGGTTGCATCCCAATGCACCAAAAGATCCATATCACACTCCGTCAAGACAATAGAAGATAATCTTAGGCCACAAGACGGCTGGAACAGCAGGTCTCTATTTTTTGTGGTAGGCCAATTGGCTTACATACAGGGCCGCGTGCATGAGCCATAGAAAGTAATGGAAAACAATGTGCTAGCCAATGAAACAAGCCTTTGAAATGAAAACCTAACGATAACTGCTACATGAAACTTACTCATTGCTGTATTCATGTTTGCTCCTCCAAATACCAGTCACTGTGAAGACCATCAGGGCAGTACAAGTGGTATGTGCTATAGTACCTGTACAATCACTAGGTAAAAGAAAAATATATACCAATTTCTCACCACTGTGACCTTGGCTTCAAATACAGGTTGCTTGTGTATTAAAGAAGTAGTGACTTAAAGGGAAACCTGTCATCAGAAAGTGGTCTAATAAACGATTACCAGTATGTGTCTAGAAGCTTTACACCTTACAGATCAGGTTCCACTCACCTAGAAAATCACTTTGAAGTGAAATGTAAAATTGGTATAGTATAAAAGTCAAGGAGACAGAAAGATTAACAGTAAAGTCAGCTCTCCCCTGTCCTCTGAAACACCTACCCCCCTGACTTACATCACGCATCAGACTTCAGGAGATCTGGTTAGGGATGTTTCTGGGTGCAAGACCCTCACTTGCAGTGAAGGGGGTTTTCGAGACAGGAGAAAGAAAAAATAGCACAAAGAGACTATTTAATGTATGTCATAATCTCCAAAATAAACGGTCTCAGCATTCAAATATCACAACAATTAGCAGCAGAATGCTAACAACAATTATCATAAAACTTACTTTTAATTCAACATTAAAGTTAAAGGTATTTAAATTATAAAATCTAAATGCCTAGTGTATTGAGCAGAAAAATAACAGGTCAAGCAGTGCACATTATTACCACCTGCAAAAGTTGAAGACAGCATGATAATGGGTGAGGAAGATATAAGGTTTGTCTCCACCCGTCTTCACACGATGGGGCTTGGATGCACCGGCACTTCTGTAGGGAAGAAATTCGTCTTACCCTGTTTTTGCCCTTTTGCCATCCTACACCCGTTGGTTGACTCCCAGCCCTTACAAGGGCGGTCCCCAAGACTGTCCCTTCATGCAGGCTAGTGCCACCCTAAACTGTAAAAGTTATCGTTACACCTTCCTACGCGTTTCGTGCACAATCATATGCACTCCTCAGGGGAATAATATTTAACATGCAGGCTTCGGCCCTATAGCATACTAAACGTCAGGTTGTGGCAGTGGCCCATCACTGCTGAGCTCTCCTATCACTAGGTTGTCTGGCGTTGGCGCCACATTTTGGGCGCACGCGCTTTAAATAGCCGTATCGGCCCGCCCTCTTTACTCCTGCCGGTCGATCATGTGACTCTACAATGATCACGTGCAGTTGTGGGCGGAGTCAGTAACTATGGACGCGGCTAGTTACGCATCATGCCACTCTTCACATTACTAACTGAGAACCCTCCCGTCACCTGGCATACGACCCATTCAGGTTTGTGGCTCCTAATGGGTAGGTGGGGGTAAAGGACCTCTTATCTCCCGCAACCTTAATCGCACAGTCAACCCGCGATTTTAGTTGCAAGGGCGGTAGGTAATTTATTCTACTCCCTTGGCAGCGTTGCTGAGAAAAGAAGAGGAAAGAAGACCTTTAGTTAGAATCATGGCTATATTTTTTTCGACTTCTCATTCTGGCAAAGTAAATTCAATGCTTATATAGACAACACAACAACAAGGTTATTTACAGGCATGGATGTTACATCAATGAAGGACAGGATTTTTATAAAAAAGAAGTGAAATTCAGTATCTCATTTAGACCTTTGGGGGCCACTGTGTCAAGAAGAAAGATCCACTTGGTCTCACGTTGTAAGATTAGTCTATCCCAGTCTCCCCCCCTTTATTGGTCTCTGTACGGCTTCAATGCCATGAAATTTTATTTTACTCACATCCCCATGGTGAATCTGGTTTATGTGGCGGGCCAGGGGTGTATCCCTTTTATGTGCTATGTCCCCCAGGTGTGCTCCCACTCTTCTTCTCAGCTCACAAATGGTCTTTCCTATATACTCAATCTTGCATTCACAAACTGCTCTATATATAACTCCTTGTGTTTTGCAGTTTATAAATTGCTTAATTTGGTAAGTAATGCCCGTTACTGTAGATGTAAAAGAGTCACATCTAGCCATCTGGGGGCATGCAACACATCCACTACATTTGAAACTGCCAGTGATCCTGGTTGGTCTCTCAAGCCATGTACTGTTCTGACTTTGGACAAAGTGGCTGTGGACCAGTCTGTCCTTGAGTGATTTCCCCTTCCTGTATGTTACCGTTGCCCTGGGGCTCACTACTTTCTTGATATCAGGGTCCATTAATAAGATGTCCCAGTGCCTATCCAGTACCCTTTTTGCAGCCGTGGCTCCATTATCAAATGTCGTGATCAACCTGATCACCTTCTCCTCCTTAATCTCAGTTTGTTTTTTGAGGAGATCATGTCGGTTTTTATGGAGCGCATTCTATAGGCTTCCCTTAAGATCTTATCCGGGTACCCCTTTGCCTGGAACCTACGACGCAGGTCATCTGCTTGTTTGGAAAAAGTGGTTGCGTCTGAACAGTTCCTTCTTAGGCGCAGGTACTGCCCCTTGGGGATGCCTCGTTTAAGGGGCATCGGATGGCTGCTCTCCCATCTCAGCAGGGAATTTGTCGAGGTAGTTTTACGGTAGATCTCAGTCGTCAGTGCTCGATCACTGTCAATAGTGATGCGTACATCTAAGAATGGTAGGCTATTGGCAGAACTCTCATAGGTAAAGCGTAAGCCTATTGGGTTAATGTTTAGATCTTTTACGAAAAGCTCAAAGGACTGGGGGGGGGCCCTGCCAGATCACAAAGACGTCGTCTATGAATCTGTACCACGCCTCGATTTTCGAGGTATCTGGTGTCTCTCCCTCCCCAAACACCATGGTTTCCTCCCACCAGCCCAGGAGCAAGTTGGCATAGGTTGGCGCGCACGGCCAACCCATGGCAGTGCCCCTGAGCTGGTGGTAGAACCTACCATTAAACAGAAAAAAATTTTTGGTAAGGCAAAATTCCAGAGCTCTTAGGATAAAGCTATTGTGACCCTCTTGTTGTATTCCTCTCGATCTTAAGAAGTGTGCAACAGCTTTTAGACCTATGCTGTGAGGTATGGAGGAATATAGCGCCTCCACATCAACGCTTCCCAATATATGCTCATGACCCAGGGAAATCCCGTCCAGCTTAGTCAGAAGGTCTAAAGTGTCCCTTGTGTATGAGGGGAGTGTTAGAACAAACTCTCTCAGGACTTTATCCAGGTAAATACCCAAATTTTGGGTTATGTTACCTACCCCCGATACTATGGGGCGTCCCTTTAGTGGGGACACCCCCTTGTGTATTTTCGGCAGACTATAAAACGTCGCCACCACAGGATTTCTTGGCAACAGATAATTAAATTCTGATTCATCGATAAGGCCATCATTTTTGGCTTGTCTCAGAAGAATGCTTAATTCCCTCATATATATGCTGGTCGGATTTGCAGAAAGGATTTCATAAGTGTCTTTATCCTTGAGCAGATCCATACACATTTCCTTGTAGTGGGGGGTCATCATAAGAACTATGTTACCCCCTTTGTCCGAACTCTTAATAGTAATTGTTGTATCATTTTGTAGTGAACGTAGGGCCTCCATTTCAGCCCTTGTACAATTATATTGACTAAAAGAGTTCTCTAACTGTCTTAGGTCAGTGGTGACTCTGCTAAGGAATACGTCCATAGGTGAAGCATCCATGTTTGGGGGGAGACGGGTATTTTTAAGTTTACAGTCTGTATATGGGCCCTTGCCTGTCTGTGCAGGAATGTTGTCAGTCGCTAGACTCGTTAACAGTCTAATGTCTGGGAGGATCTCGTCCGGGACCCCCAGTTCGGAACTGATTTGTCTATCCCGTTTAGCAAAATATTTGTGCCACTTTAGCTTACGCACAAACAAGTTGAGATCTTTTACCATGCAGAAGAGGTCAAAATCTGAGCTGGGCACAAATGACAGGCCCTCCTTTGTGATTCGGTCAGAACTAGGGAAGTGAGGTTTATAATCTGTGTATCCCTATGCTGGTTTGACCGGTCTGTAGCCTCACGGGCTAGATGCTCTATTTGGGGCCTCCCTTCTGTTGAGCCCCCAATGGCCCCCGCTCTCTCAACTGATAAGGGTATTCTAAAAAATCCCTATTCAGATTTCCGGAACCTCTACTGCCTCTAGAGCCTCAACAGTTTAACCCAGGAAGAGGTACGGCGCCGCCTCGCAACCACTAAGATAGATAAATCACCGGGGCCAGATGGCATACACCCCCGGGTTCTGCATGAATTATGTACGGTGATAGACAGACCGTTATTTTTAATATTTGAAGATTCACTGAGGACTGGTTATGTTCCACAGGAATGGCGCATAGCAAATGTGGTACCAATATACAAAAAAGGATCAAATAGCGATCCTGGAAACTACAGACCCGTAAGTCTAACTGCTGTGGTGGGGAAAATATTTGAGGGGTTTATTAGAGATGCTATCCTGGAGTATATGGGTTTATGAGAGATCGGTCCTGTCAGACTAATCTGATTGGTTTCTACGAGGAGGTAAGTTCAAGACTGGATCTGGGGGACGCTGTGGATGTTGTATATCTGGACTTTTCAAAGGCATTTGACACCGTGCCACATAAAAGGTTGGTATATAAAATGAGACTGCTGGGAATAGGAGAAAATCTGGGTAAGTAATTGGCTTAGTGATAGAAAACAGAGGGTGGTCATTAATGGCACATTCTCAGATTGGGTTGATGTTACCAGTGGAGTGCCACAGGGGTCAGTATTGGGGCCACTTCTTTTTAATATTTTTATTAATGACCTTGTAGTGGGTTTACACAGTCAAGTTTCAATATTTGCAGATGATACTAAGTTGTTGTAATAAATACTGAGGTCGATAGTTTAGCATTACAGAGGTATTTGTGGAAGCTTGAGGAGTGGGCAGAGAAATGGTTGATGAGGTTTAATGTAGATAAATGTAAAGTTATGCACTTGAGCCATGGAAACAAAAAGTATAATTATGTTCTAAACGGTCAAATACTTTGTAAAACTGGAGCTGAAAAGGAGTTGGGGGTATTGGTGGATGGTAAACTTAATTTTAGTGACTTAATTTTAGCGGCTGCTGCTAAATTCACCATCCTGGCGAATGAAAAATAACGTGGCCTCTTCAAAGAGCCTAAGCAAATGGCAGGTGTCCCTCACGAGCTGCAAGTGGCTGACATCAAAGTTACACAGGGGAGTACTCCGCTCCGCTTGCATCATCAAAAAATCATTAATGGCTTTTTTCTGTTCATCCAAAGAGTGGAAACATCGATTATCAGACTATGGAGGGGGAGGCCGTTCTGGCGCAGCAATTCGAGGTGGGTGTGCTTGGCTTTGTAAGAATGGCTGAAGTGCATGGTCAGTTTCCTGACCATTTTTAGAATGTCTTGCAAATGGGTGGAAGACTTGAGGAACCTGTTGACAGGCTGCATGGACCATCCCTCCACGGTGCAGAGCGGACACCATGTTCCTCCCATTGTCTGTCACCATGGTTCCGATTTGCAGTTGTTGTAGAGAAAGTCACATTGCTAAAGCAAATAAAATTTTGCGATGTATCAAGAGAGGAATAGATTCTCATGATAAAGACATAGTTTTGCCCTTATACAAATCCCTGGTCAGACCACACATGGAATATTGTGTACAGTTTTGGGCACCAGTGTATAAAAAGGATATAGTAGAGCTGGAACGGGTGCAGAGGAGAGCAACCAGGATTATTAGGGGAATGGGGGAACTAGAATACACTGACAGTTACAAAATTTGTGATTATTCATTTTTAGAAAAAAGACACTGAGGGATACCTCATTACAATGTACAAATACCTGAACGACAGTACAAGGATTTCCAAGATCTTTTATTTAAAACCTAGCCTGTGACCAGGCAAGGGCATCCTCTATGCCTACAAGAGAGGGGCGATTTACCATCAACCTAGACAAAGTTTTCTTTTTGTCAGCGCCAGTGAGACGTGGAACTCTTCTGCCGACAGAGGTTTTATGGGCGGACTCTATTAATTTCAAGAAGAGGTCCTGGATGCCTTTCTGGAGAGAAAAATCACAGGTTATGTGGATAAAACATTTATTTAATTCTTGAAGGTTGGACTTGATGGACTTGCGTCTCCTTCCAGCCTTATATACTATGATACTATGATACTATGTCCTCTCTCTTCTTGAAACGTAATCTTTCTAAGACTGAACTTCTTATCTTTCCACCTTCTACTAACTTACCTAACCCTGACCTTTCCATCTTGGTCTGTGGGATCTCTATAGCACTGAGGCAGCAGGATCACTGTCTTAAGGTTGTGCTGGACTATGAACTCTCCTTTTCACCATATATTCAATCTCTTGCTCGCTCTTGCCGGATGCATCTCAGAAACATCTCCAGAATCCGAACATTTATGACAATTGAAACTTCTAAAATGCTAATTGTTACACTTATTCACTCTCGACTAGACTAATGTAACTCCCTACTAATCAGTCTTCCTCTCACTTAACTCTCTCCTCCACAATCTATTCTTAATGCAGCAGCCAGTCTCATCTTTCAGACCAAACGCTACACGGATGCCTCCAGTTTGTGCCAATCACTGCACTGGCTGCCTGTCTCCTTCCTCTGCATAATGCTGCACCTCCTCCTGACGAAGCCGTTTGGCGAAACGCGCGTCGAGGCGATTTTTGGGTTGAGACACTTCACTGGTGACCGGCACAAATCTCTCATCCCTGCACCAGAGAGAAGGTAAATTAATACATGCATCTCTTAAAGAGCTGTCATAATGTGAGAGGGATAACAGTAAGATAGTGATGCAGTTACACTGTTGGCCGGGCAATTTAAGATGCAATAAATTTTCATTCTCATTCACCAGTTAGTAGTCTCACCCATCTAGTGCATTAAGTTTTTAACTTTTCTACAATTTTCTACCTTTTTCTATATTTTTAACACAATATTATTGCTGTACCCACCTAAAACTTTTTGTCACGTAAGCCAATGGCATTTTTAAACTAAGTGAATACCAAAAATCTCTGCATTTTCTATAGTTGTATTTTCAATAAAGTATATATTGTTGTAACACTCTACTGCCACCTGGTGTTGTTCTACTATAGGCGCAATCGATAAGATTGAATATTGTGGTATAGAGTTCCCTATACTAATGGACATAAATATGTCTGTAAGAGGATAATTCCTCATTTGTATAATGCTGCACCTCCCTATTTCTTCTCTCTTCTCAGTCTTTCGCCCTTCTTATGCTCTTCGATCCGCCAGTGATATTAGATTAATCTCTACCTTAATTCGAACCTCTCATGCGCATCTCCAGGACTTCTCCAGATTTGCTCCAATTCTCTGGAATGTCCTCCCCGGACTCTCAGACTAATACCCACCCTCCAAAGCTTCAAACGGGCTCTTAAAACCCATCTCTTTAGGCAAGTCTATCACACTCGCTAACTGCATGAAATGTCAACTCTCCCTTTACTAATCCATACTATGTCCTATCTCCCGTCTGTTATCCAGCAAACAGCAGATATATACCAAGTTCCAGGCTTCTCTGCAGTCTTTTCACCTTGGACCCTGTAAATAAAATGGCGGCTGATGACTGGGTCAAGCAGCAGAATTTTTATTTATGAAATTATTTATTAAATTGTTTTATATTGTTCCCTTATAAAGAATGGCTGGACCATTCTACAACCTCTTGTGTCAACACACTCATAGTCTGTAAGCTCTTGTGAGCAGGGCCCTCACTCCTATTGTTCCATGACATGACTTTTTGTTCTTTGTAATGTAATATTATATTTGTATATGTCCCCTATGATTTTTAAAGCACTACGGAATTTCATGGCGCTATACAAGTAAAGATTATTATTATTATTATTATTATTATTAATCCCCTTGGGTGTCATAGACCAATTTAAAAGGAGAAAAACCTGAAGATGTTTGTGGTACTTCTCTAATAGCGAACATCAGGCATGGCAACAGGCAATCCCAATCACAACCATCTTTTTCCACCACTTTTTTAAACATATGTTTAATTAAAGTGGTCGGTTAACCCATCCGTCTGGGGAGGATACACAGAGGTCTGTATGTGAATAGTTTTAAACATCTTGCATTGCTCTTTGACATAAATGGTGTGCCCTTTTGGAAATGTCAATTAGTGAAAACATATAGAGCAATTCACAGGCAATGCTTTTTGTTGTGGTATTACAGAGAGGAACTGCCTTATGATAGCGAGTAGAATAATCTAAGACAACCATATATTGCTGACCGCTACCTGAATTGCCTATTAGTCCCACAAAATCCATAGCAATACTCTCAGAAGGCACTTCAGTAATGGGGAGTGGAAACAAGAGGCTACAGAAATGTGGGGTTGTGGTTGTAGGGTAATCCTCCAGTTAGCCTGGTTCCAGCCATTTCTTTACAAGGTGAATCAGGTCATACATCTGGGACCTGGCAGGTTTGTAGATATTATCACTCCATGAATGAACCCATCTGGCACAGACAGTAGTGGTCATCCCCAGCAAACAGCTTTGTGGCTTTCTAGCAAAGCTCTGCTATTGTCTGCTGAACTAACAGACCCTTTTATTCTTCTCTAATGTGGAGAATCATAGACACCACAGTATTCCCAGGATTGTCCACAAAGTGTGGACAGAAGGGGTTGTGGATGGCAGATACCACTAGCAGCCTGCCTGCCATGCCTCAAAAAATCTAGCCCAGTGTACAGCACTTAAATAATGCTCAGCAAACATAGTTGTTCAATGAGAAATAAACACTCTGGATTTCCATCATCTCGCCCATCTGAGCAATTTAGTTGGGATGTACATCCCCTCCTCTAATATATAAAGCTGGATGTATGTGTGTGTGTGTGTGTATGTCACCAAATGTTGTACAGTCACTCCCTCTGACCTAGAAAATGTCATAGAGTAGGTTTTTAATTGAAATTTTCACCATCTATGGGAGCCATTGGCAGCAGGCTGCGATGGCGGTTAGCAACTAGCAACCAATCAAATCAATGTTTCTATTTTGCAAGAGGTCATTCATATGAGCTCTGAGTTTTGGCAGGCTACTACAGGCAATGAGTATAAGACAGCTTATGTGTGAGGTAATATGTGATGTAATATGAGGAAGTATGTGAGATAATATGCAAGGTTATATGTGAGGTAATATGAGAGAATATTTTCTCAATTCCCATGCTTATATCATCTGTGATACTCCAGTCATATCTAGAGCTGCAATCTATCTACAGTTATATCCTCTCAGATGACTGTAGTTCTCACTGTGACTTGAGTCTCAATCTGCCATTATGATTTTACTAAAGGGCAGCTTTTGTGTGAGCTAATATGTTTTCAATTGCAAACCTGTTTGTCTTGCATTGAAATGAAAAAACTAAAAATCAAAAGGCTCAAGGTATAAGGACTTGCAGATAAAGTACTTGTCACGGGCACCCCCACGATCCATACCACGATCCATGCCTCTCTCGGCTGCCCCGGTCCCGCTCCTGTGCACTCACCCCTCCTGGCTCCCACTCCCGTCCGGACTAGGTCTCGCGCGCGGCCCTGCTCCCTAGGGCGCACGCGGCACTGTCTCAAGATTTAAAGGGCCAGCGCGTAGGTGATTGGCGCTGGTCATTTCCTGTCTTGTATTTAACCCTTTGTCTCCCATTATTCCCTGCCGGATCTTTGTGTCTCATAGCCTTAGAGAAAGCTTCCAAGCGAGTATTCCTGTGTTCCTGCGTATTCCTGTATTCCTGCGTTCCTGTGTATTCCTGTGTGTTCCCGTTCCTGAGTCCTGTGTTGCCGTGTTACCTGAGTTCCTCCGTGTTGCTGTGTGCCTGTGTTCCCGTTCCCACCTGCCTGGACCTCCTGTTGCTGACCCCGGACTTTGACATGACGTTGCATCTCTGCCGCCTGCCCTGACCCTGTGCCTGGACCTGTCTACGAGATTGTCATCCGCTAAGGTACCTCGACCTCGGCTGCCACCGTGGGCTGATCACGCCTGGGAACGACCTAGTGGTATCCTACTGCAGCAAGTCCAACCCGCTTTGCGGCAGGCTCTGGTGAATATCAGGTGCCGCTAGGCTCCGGTTCCGGGTGTTGGCTAGTTCCATCTCCCGCGGTGGTCCAGAGGATCCACTGATCCTAACAGTAAGATCCGGCCATGGATCCCGCCGAGGTTCCGCTTCCTACTCGTCCCAACTTTGCCGCCATTGTGGTCCAGCAATCCCGGGAGATTGCCGCTCAGCGTGAACAGCTGGATCAAGTCACCACCATGCTGCAACAGCTGCTAGCCGCCCAGCAACAGCAACAGGCTCCTGTGTTCGCTCCCGCGACCCCAGCCGGTCCAGTCTGCCCTCCTGCCGCTGAACCCCGACTACGGCTCTCTATGCCCCGCAAGTTTGACGGAGACCCCAAGAACTGCCGGGGCTTTATAACTCAGTGCTCTCTGCAAATAGAGCTGATGCCTTCACAATTTGTCTCAGAGCGGTCTAAGGTGGCATTCTTCGTCAGTCTCCTCTCCGGGAAAGCCCTGGCCTGGGCTACCCCTCTTTGGGATAGAGGCGACCCAGTCACGTCTACTCTCACCTCACCTCTCCTGGCTCCCGCTCCCGTCCGGACTAGGTCGCGCGCGCGGCACTGTCTCAAGATTTAAAGGGCCAGTGCGCAGGTAATTGGTACTGGTCATTTCCTGTCTTGTATTTAACCCTTTGTCTCCCATCATTCCCTGACGGATCTTTGTGCCTCATAGCCTTAGAGAAAGCTTCCAAGCAAGTATTCCTGTGTTCCTGCGTATTCCTGTATTCCTGCGTTCCTGTGTAGTCCTGTGTGTTCCCGTTCCTGAGTCCTGTGTTGCCGTGTTACCTGTGTTCTTGTTCTTGTGTGCCTGTGTTTCCGTTCCCACCTGCCTGGACCTCCTGTTGCTGACCCCGGACTTGAACCTGACGTTGCATCTCTGCCGCCTGCCCTGACCCTGTGCCTGGACCTGTCTACGAGATTGTCATCCGCTAAGGTACCTCGACCTCGGCTGCCACCGTGGGCTGGTCACACCTGGGAACGACCTAGTGGTATCCTGCCGCAGCAAGTCCAACCCGCTTTGCGGCGGGCTCTGGTGAATACCAGGTGCCGCTAGGCTCCGGTTCCGGGTGTTGGCTAGTTCCATCTCCCGCGGTGGTCCAGAGGATACACTAATCCTAACAGTAAGATCCGGCCATGGATCCCGCCAGAGAACAAAGTCACGTCTACTCTCACGGCTTTTTTGGCAGAGTTCCGGGCTGTATTTGAGGAACCTGGACGGGCCTCTTCTGCCGAGACTGCTTTACTGAACCTGCGCCAAGGCAGCTCGTCTGTGGGAGAGTATGCGGTTCAGTTCCGCACCCTGGCCTCTGAACTTGCTTGGAATGATGCAGCCCTCATCGCTACCTTTAAAAAGGGACTTTCTGCACAGGTTAAGGACGCTCTGGCTGCTCGGGATCTGCCGTCAACTCTGAGTGGTCTTATCACACTGGCCACTCGGATTGATGTTCGGTTCAAGGAACGCGCCGAGGAATTCCGCACCGAGCACCCTCAAGCCCGGGTAAGACGTTTTCCTCGCCTGGCTCCTGCCTTTCAAAGACCTCTCCAGCCTTCGCCTGAATTGTCTGCTGAGGAACCCATGCAGGTGGACAGAATCCGGCTCTCCCTGCAGGAGCGTTCAAGACGCCGACAGGAGAACCTCTGTCTGTACTGTGCCAGCCCAGAGCACTTCATCGGTTCCTGTCCTGTCCGTCCTCAACGTCCGGGAAACGCCAGCACCTAGGCTTCTTGGGAGAAGCGTCCCTAGGTGTAAGTACAGCTTCAGTCTGCTTCTTCTCTCTGAGCTAGGCTAAACTAAAACTCTTCTGGTGTCTTGAGACCCTGAGTCTGACTAGAATGAGCTCTTCTCCCTCCGGGCGTAGAATCTCTTCCTAACATTCTGCAGGGGTTTTTTGTAACTCCCCTGTCCTGGTGGGGCTGCTCCTCCAATTACATCTCACTTACATTAGACAGAATGCAATACAAGTGATTGGAATGACAATCTTGATCATACAAAACACTTAACTCGCCTTGCCAGGCAGGAGCTACCACTGCAAACTGTCCCCTGTGGTGATGTATGACTGCTGTGGACGTATTCGCAGCACGCCTTCGCTATTGCAATCGGCGAGGGTGTTGCAGATGCATCTCAGAACATCTCCAGAATCGAAACATTTATGACAATTGAAACTTCTAAAATGCTAATTGTTACACTTATTCACTCTCGACTAGACTAGTAACTCCCTACTAATCTAGTCCTTCTACTAGTTTCCTCTCACTTAACTCTCGCCTCCACAATCTAGACTTAATGCGCACTCCAGCCTCATCTTTCAGACCAAACGCTACACAGATGCCTCGTTTGTGCCAATCACTGCACTGCTGCCTTCTGCCTTCCTGCATATGCTGCACCTCCTCCTGACGAAGCCGTTTGGCGAAACCCGTCGAGGCGATTTTTGGGTTTACAGACACTTACTGGTGGACCGGCACAATCTCTCATCCCTGCACCAGAGAGAAGGTAAATTCATACATGCATCTCTTAAGAGCTGTCATAATTGAGAGGGATAACAGTAAGATAGTGATCGTTGACACTGTTGGCCGGGCATTTAAGATGCAATAAATTTTCATTCTCATTCACCAGTTAGTATTCCTCACCCATCTAGTGCTTAAGTTTTTAACTTTTCTACATTTTCTACTTTTTCTATATTTTTAACACATATTATTGCTGTACCCACCAAAACTTTTTGTCACGTAGCCAGGCATTTTTAAACTAAGTGAATACAAAATCTCTATTTTCTATAGTTGTATTTTCAATAAAGTATATATTTTTGTAACACTCTACTGCCACCTGGTGTTTTCTACTATAGGCGCAATCGATAAGATTGAATATTGTGGTATAGAGTTCCCTATACTAAGGACATAATATGTCTGTTAAGAGGATAATTCCTCATTTGTATAATGCGCACCTCCTATTTCTTCTCTCTTCTCAGTCTTTCGCCCTTATTCTCTTCTTCGTCCGCCAGTGTATTAATTAATCTCTACCTTAATTCGAACCTCTCTTGCGCATCTCCAGGACTTCCCAGCCTTTGCTCCAATTCTCTTGAATGCCTCCCCGGACTCTCAGACTATACCCACCCCCAAAGCTTCAAACGGGCTCTTAAAACCCATCTCTTTAGGCAATTCTATCACACTCGCTAACTGCTGAAATGTCAACTCTCTCCTTTACTAATCCATACTAGTCCTATCTCCCGTCGTTATCCAGCACAGCAGATTATACCACATTCCAGGCTTCTCTGCATCTTTTCATTCACCTTGGACCCTGTAAATAAATGGCGGCTGATGACTGGTCAAGCAGCAGAATTTTTATTTATGAAATTATTTATTAATTGTTTTATATTGTTTCCTTATAAAGAATGGCTGGACCATTCTACAACCTCTTGTGTCACACCTCATAGTCTGTAAGCTCTTGTGAGCAGGGCCCTCACCCTAGTGTTCCTGACATGACTTTTTGTTCTTTGTAATGTAATATTATATTTGTATATGTCCCCTATGATTTTTAAACACTACGGAATTTCATGGCCTATAACAGTAAGAGTATTATTATTATTATTATTATTATTATTATTATTAATCCCCTTGGTGTCATAGACCAATTAAAAAGGAGAAAACCTGAAGATGTTTGTGGTACTTCTCTAATAGCGAACATCAGCATGCAGACAGCAATCCCAATCAACCTCTTTTTCCACCACTTTTTTAAAACATATTTTAATTAAGTGGTCGGTTAACCCACCGTCTGGGGAGATACACAGAGGTCTGTATGTGATGTTTTAAACTCCTTGCATTGCTCTTTGACATAAAGTGGTGTGCCCCTTTTGGAAAGTCAATTAGTGAAAACATAGAGCAATTCACAGGCAATGCTTTTGTTGTGGTATTACAGAGAGGAACTGCCTTATGATACGATGTAGAAATAATCAAGACACCATATATTGCTGACCGCTACCTGAATTGCCTATTAGTCCCACAAAATCATAGCAATACTCTCAGAAGGCCTTCCTCAGTAATGTGGGAGTGGAAACAATACCTACAGAAATGTGGGGTTTGGTTGTAGGGTAATCCTCCGTTAGCCTGGTTCCAGCATTTCTTTACAGGTGAATCAGGTCATACATCTGGGACCTGGCAGGTTTGTAGATATTATTCACTCCATGAATGAACCCATCTGGCACAGACAGTAGTGGTCATCCCCAGCCAACAGCTTTGTGTGCTTCTAGCAAGCTCTGCTATTGTCTTCTGAACTAACGTACCCTTTATTCTTCTCTAATGTGGAGAATCATAGACACCAACAGTACTTCCCAGGATTGTCCACAAAGTGGACAAGGGTTGTGGATGGCAGATACCACTAGCAGCCTGCCTGCCATGCCTCAAAAAATCTAGCCCAGTGTCAGCACTTAAATAATGCTCAGCAAACATAGTTGTTCATGAGAAATAAACACTCTGGATTTCCATCATCTCGCCCATCTGAGCAATTTGTTGGGATGTACATCCCCTCCTCTAATATATAAAATCTGGATGTATGTGTGTGTGTGTTGTGTATTCACCAAATTTGTACAGTCACTCCCCTGACCTAGAAAATGTCATAGAGTAGGTTTTTAATTGAAATTTTCACCATCTATGGGAGCCATTGGCAGCAGGCTGCGATGGCGTTAGCAACAGCAACCAATCAAATCAATGTTTCTATTTTGCAAGAGGTCATTCATATGACTCTGAGTTTTGGCAGCTACTACAGGCAATGGTATAAGACAGCTTTATGTTGTAGGTAATATTTGTATTATGAGAAGTATGTGAGATAATATGCAAGGTTATATGTGAGGTAATATGGAGATAATTTTCTCAATTCCCATGCTTATATCATCTTTGATACTCCAGTCCATATCTAGAGCGCATCATCTACGATTTATATCTCTCAGATGACTGTTAGTTCTCACTGTGACTTGAGTCTCAACTGCCATTATGATTTTTACTAAGGGCAGCTTTTGTGTGAGCTAATATGTTTTTCATATGCAAACCTGTTTGTCTGCATTGAATGAAAACTAAAAATCAAAGGCTCAAGGTATAAGGACTTGCAGATAAAAGTACTTGTCACGGGCACCCCCGACCATCCCCACGATCCATGCCTCTCTCGCTGCCCCCGGTCCCGCTCCTGTGCACTCACCCCTCCTGCTCCCCCCACTCCCGTCCGGCCTAGGTCTCTGCGCCGGCCCCTGCTCCCTAGGGCGCACGCGGCACTGTCTCAAGATTTAAAGGGCCAGCGCGAGGTGATTGGCGCTGGTCATTTCCTGTCGTGTATTTAACCCTTTGTCTCCCTTATCCCTGCCGGATCTTTGTGTCCTCATAGCCTTAAGAAAGCTTCCAACGAGTATTCCCTGTGTTCCTCCTGCGTATTCCTGTATTCCTGCGTTCCTGTGTATTCCTGGTTTGTTCCCGTTCCTGAGTCCTGTTTTGCCGTGTTCCTGAGTTCCTCCGTGTTGCTGTGTGCTGTGTTCCCGTTCCCACCTGCCTGGACCTCCTGTTGCTGCCCCGGACTTGACATGACTTTGCTCTCTGCCGCCTCCTGACCCTGTGCCTGGACCTGTCTACGAGATGTCATCCGCTAAGGTACCCTCGACCTCGGCTGCCACCGTGGCTTATCACCTGGAACGACCTAGTGTGTATCCTACTGCAGCAAGTCCAACCCGCTTTGCGGCAGGCTCTGGTGAATATCAGGTGCGCTAGCCTCCGTTTTCCGGGTGTTGCTAGTTCCATCTCCCGCGGTGGTCAGAGGATCCACTGTCCTAACACTAAAGATCCGCCATGATCCCGCCGAGGTTCCGCTTCCTACTCGTCCCAACTTTGCCTTGCCGCCATTGTGTCCAGCAATCCCGGGAGATTGCCCGCTCAGCGAACAGCTGGATCAGTCACCACCATGCTGCAACAGCTGCTAGCCGCCCAGCAACAGCAACAGGCTCCTGTGTTCGCTCCCGCGACCCCACCGGTCCAGTCCTGCCCTCCTGCCCTGAACCCCAACTACTGCTCTCTATGCCCCGCAAGTTGACGGAGACCCCAGACTCTGCCGGGGCTTTATAACGTGCTCTCTGCAAATAGAGCTGATGCCTTCACAATTTGTCTCAGAGCGGTCTAAGGTTGGCATTCTTCGTCAGTCTCCTCTCCGGAAAGCCCTGGCCTGGGCTACCCCTCTTTGGGATAGAGGCGACCCGTCACGTCTACTCTCACAGCTTTTGGCAGAGTTCCGGGCTGTATTTGAGGAACCTGCACGGGCCTCTTCTGCCGAGACTGCTTACTGAACCTGCGCCAAGGCGCTCGTCTGTGGGAGTAATGCGGTTCAGTTTCCGCACCCGTGCCTCTGAACGTGCCTGAATGATGCAGCCCTCATCGCTACCTTTAAGAAGGGACTCTCTGCGCGGTTAAGGACGCTCTGCTGCTCGGGATCTGCCGTCCACTCTGAGTGGTCTTATCACACTGGCCACCGTTGAGTTCGTTTTCAAGGAACGCGCCGAGAATTCCGCACGCGGCACCCTCAAGCCCGGTAAGACGTTTTCCTCGCCTGCTCCTGCCTTTCAAATACCTCTCCGCCTTCGCCTGAATTTTCTGCTGAGGAACCCATGCAGGTGGACAGATCCGGCTCTCCCTGCAGGAGCGTTCAAGACGCCGACGGAGAACCTCTGTCTGTACTGTGCCAGCCCAGAGCACTTCATTGGTTCCTGTCCTGTCCGTCCTCAACGTCCGGAAACGCCAGCCCTAGGCTTCTTGGGAGAAGCGTCCCTAGTTTAGTACAGCTTCTTCCCGTCTGACCTCTTCCCTGCTTCCTCAGCGTTGGCACCGGTACCCAGATCCAGGTTTCTGCCTTCCTGGACTCGGACTACAACAGCGAACTTCGTGGATGCAGCCTTGGTCTCTCAGCATCACTTCCTGGTGGTTCGTCTCGAGAAGCCATTGTCTATTGCCTCGTCAATGTCAATTCTCTCCGCGCCCATCTGGTTTCGCACGGAACCCCGCTGTTCGCGTGCTGCAAGTGTGCCCACATGAAGAGAGACTTTCTTTTTTTGTGCTGCCCCAAAGCACTATGCTCTACTGCTGGGTCTCCCCTGGTTGCAGCTTCATGCCCCTGTACTGGACTGGTCCTCCGGGCAAATCCTCCGTTGGGAACCGAACTGTGCTTCACGTTGTATGCAGATTCCCCGTCGCTACCTGTGAGGACTTCGACTCTGGCTCCCAAGTCTCTGAGGGTCGCCAGCTTTTTATCGGGACTTTTTGGATGTTTCTCCAAGAAGCAGGCAGAGATTCTACCACCACACTCGTCCTATGATTGCCCTGTGGATCTTCTTCTGGCTGCCCTCCTCCCAGAGGTCGTGTCTATCCTCTTTCGGTAACTTGAGTCTAAGCCATGTCCGATTCAAGGAGAATCTGCAAAGGGGTTTTCATACGCAAGTCCTCCTCTCCGGCTGGCCGCAGTTTCTTCTTCGTTACCAAGAGAACGGCTCCCTACGTCCCTGTATAGATATCGTGGCTGAATAAGATCACGGTAAAACACTGTTACCCCCTCCGTTATTTACAGAACTCTTTTGATCGCCTACTGTTTCCCAAGTTGTTCTCCAAGCTGGACCTCCGTGGTGTTACAATCTCATCCGTTCCGCAAAGGTGAAGATGGAGACCGGCTTTAAACACCCGTGACGGGCATTTTGAGTATCTAGTAATGCCCTTTTGGACTGTGTATGCCCCTGCTGTTTTTCAGGAGTTTGTGACGACATTTTCCGGGACCTTCTTTTATACATGTTCCGTGGTTTACCTCGATGACATCTTGGTGTACTCTCCAGACCTGCGATCCCACCAGCACACTACGCCAAGTTCTAGGTCGACTTCGTGCCAATCACCTCTATGCCAAGTTAAAAAATGCCTGTTTCACCATTCACCAGCACTGCCTCCTTTTCTCGGTTACATAATTTCCACAGAGGCCTCCAGATGGACCCCGCGAAGCTGTCGGCAGTTCTTCGTGGCCACGTCCAGAGGCCTCCGAGCCATACAGAGTTCCTGGGGTTTGCAAACTATTAGCGGCAGTTTATTCCCCCTTTCTCCACTCTGGTGTCTCCCATATGGCGCTCACAAAGGGTGCCATCCACTGCTGGTCTCCAGCTGCTGAAATGGCCTTCTCCAGTTAAAGTCTGCTTTTTTTCCTCGGCTCCCGTGCTATCTAGGCCATAGACGGACAACCCTTTCTCTTCTGGAGGTGGACGCGATCCTCCATAGGCGCTGGAGCGTTGCTCACTCAGAAAGGCTCAAGGGCCGAACTTTGACTTGCGGTTTCTTTTCCAAGACTTTTTCCCCCACTGAGAGAATTATTCCATTGGAGACAGAACTATTGGCCATCAAACTGCTCTTGAAGATGGCGGTATCTTCTGGAGGGAGCTCTCCATCCTGTTTGTGTGTAACTGACCACAAGAATCTTCTGTACCTACAAACAGCCCGCGCCTGAAATCCCGAAAGCAAGCCGTTGTTTTTTCTTCTCCTCTCGCCGCTTTGACCTGCGCTGATTCAGTTTCGTCCGGCAGACAAGATGTCAAGGCTGATGCTCTGTCCCGTTCTTTCAGATGTTGTTGGAGATGAACCAGTTCCCTCGCACTAATTTCTCCTGATCAGCTTGTTGTTGCAGCTCCGGTGGACCTTCAGCTGCTACCTCCTGGCAAGACGTTTTAGACCTGCTCTCAGGAAGAGATTCTGTCTTGGGGACCTTCTTCTCTCGTCTGGCTGGGCACCCTGGGTTGCAACGTTCCGTGGCCCTCATCTCTCCTATTACTGGTGCCAGACCTTGTCAAAGATGTTCGGGAGTTTTGTGGATCCTGCTCCTCCCTGTGCCCCGCCATAAAGCCTCTCGTCTCAAACCGGCTGTTTTACTGACTCCCTTGCTGATGCCCAGTCGCCCCCATGGTCTCACGTGGCTATGGACTTTTGTTACCGTCTGCCTGTCTCCGGGCAATAATGTCTCTGGGTGTGTACGGACTGGTTTTCCAAAATGTCCCATTTTGTCCCTTCCAGGTCTTCCGTCTTCACCACAGCTTGCCAGTTTGTTCTTCAAACATATCTTCCGGCTTCGTGGCCTTCCGCTTCACATTGTGTCCGATTGAGGAGTCCAGTTTGTGTCAAATTCTGGCGTTCTTTATGTAACCAGCTGCAGGTCATCCTTGACTTTTTCTTCTGCTTACCACCCTCAGTCTAATGGTCAAGTAGAGAGGGTGAACCAACTTTTGGGCTGCTACTTGCGCCACTTCGTCTCAGCCCTCAAGACATGGATGACCTTCTTACCTTGGGCTGAATTCTCTTACAATTCACTGGACTCGGGATCTACTGGTTCGGCTCCGTTCTTTTGTGGTCTATGGACGTATTCCTCGCCCACCTCTCCCGCTGTCTACTCCTCTGTTTGTCCCTGTGGTGGAGGATCTGGTGCAGGATCTCAGGCTGTTTGGGACCAGACCGCCAGTCCCTTCTACGAGCTACAGACCGTACCAAGACCAGGCTGATAAAGACGTCGAGCTCCTCCTGTCTTCTCTCTCTGGTGACCAAAGTATGGCTATCCTCCAGATACGTCCGGCTTAAGATACCCAGCTATAAACTGGGCCCCGGTTCCTTGGCCCCTTTGAGGTAATCAAGCGCATTAATAAGTGGCATACAATCTCTGCCTTCCTCCATCTATGCGCATTCCAAACTCCTTCCATGTATCCCTCCTGAACCCTGCGTCCTTGAACCGCTTCACCCAGTATCCCCTCCTCAGCTCCTGAGGTGAGGTCTCCAGATGTATATGAAGTCAAGGAGGTTCTGACATGCAGTTCGTAGGGAACACGGTTTCTTCCTTGTAGATTGGAAGGGGTTCGGGCCTGAGGAGAGATGCTGGAGGCCTATAGAGAATATTCTTGATGGACTCTCCTCCAGAGGTTTCTTGGGACCAAGAAGAAGAGGGAGGCCAAGGGGGGGGGTTACTGTCACGGGCACCCCCGCGATCCATACCACGGATCGTCGGGTGCACCCGTTCCTCTGTCACGTGGCGCCTGTGCACTCACCTGCTCCCGTCCGTACTAGGCCTCGCGCGCGGCCCTGCTCCCTAGGGCGCGCGCACTGTCTCAAATTAAAAGGGCCAGCGCGCAGGTGATTGGCGCTGGTCATTTCCTGTCTTGTATTTAACCCTTTGTCTCCCATTATTCCCTGACGGATCTTGTGTGTCTCATAGCATTAGAGAAAGCTTCCAAGCGAGTATTCCTGTGTTCCTCGTATTCTACTGTATCCTGCGTTCCTGTGTGTTTCCCGTTCCTGAGTCCTGTTTGCCGTGTTTACCTGAGTTCCTCCATGTTGCGTGTGCCTGTGTTCCCCCGTTCCCACCTGCCTTGACCTCCTGTTGCTGACCCCGGACTTGGACCTGACGTTGCATCTCTCTCTGCCGTCTGCACTCACCCTGGTGCCTGGACCGTCTACGAGATAGTCATCCACTAAGGTACCTCGACCTCGGCTGCCACCGTGGGCTGGTCACGCCTGGGAACGACCTTGTGCAATCCGCCCGCAGCAGTCCAAACCCGCTTTGCGGCGGCTCTGTGAATACCAGGTGCCGCTAGGCTCCGGTTTCCGGGTGTGGCTAGTTCCATCTCCCGCGGTGGCCAGAGGATCCACTGATCCTACAATCTTCACATTACCTGGACAATTGTTTAGCTATGTTGCATATTTGTTGTGTTAAATATAAACTTTGAATACTTCTTTAGATTTGGATTTTTCATAATAATATTTTTGTGTGCAAAATATTTCTGTTTACCCACCACAGTATTTTTGATATACCTAAGAGCCAAGAAGGTGGCAATGCCGAGTCATTCCTAGGATGAGGCGGTGCTTTTATAGGTTTAATACCAACCTGCTACTGTGGCACACGTAATGAGAAGCTGGTGAGCGGCCAAGCTTCTCTGTAGTAAAGGGAAATGCTGACTTCCTTAGGTGGGACCACGTCCAGAAGGAACTGTGGACACTCTTGCAAAGGAGCTCCGCACGAAAGCAAGACTTGGCGAGAAATAAGCAAAGCTCTCCCCCGTCGGGGAATCGAACCCCCGGTCTCCCGCGTGACAGGCGGGTATACTCACCACTATACTAACGAGGAACCAGCTGCTGGCAGGGCCTGTCGTCGCCTGCGGCCAATATCGAGCTGCTTGCACCCCCCAGCAAGGCCTCTTTCCATGCACCCTGAAATCAAAGGGGTTGAAAGCAACAAACGGCGCAGTTGATGGAAATGATTCAGCTGAATGAATACTGCCATCCATCCCGAACAAAGAGGACCTCTTGGAAATTAGGACGAAAGATACTCGGGCAGTCCTGGCAAATGCCATGGCTCTTGGGATCTCTAGGGTTCGGCCGGTTTTGCACCTCCTCAGATCTTCTGCCACCCTAAAACAGCTCCTAAAGGCATATTCGGAGTCCTCTTATTAGCCAAGTGGTCTGAAGAAAATCTCAAGTCTGACCATTTCACGCACACTGTTTCTTTTGCGCCGAAGGAAAAGTGGCGGGCTGAGTCATTCCAGGGACAGGCGGTGCTTTTATAGTGAAACCAACCTCTACTGTCGGCGCTACGTAACGAGGAGCTGGCAGCGGGCCAAGTTTCTTCGGTATCAAACGAAAGCTCGACTTCCTTAGGTGGGACCATGTCCAAGAAGGAACTGTGAGGACAGTCTTGGAAAGAGCTCCGCATAAAGCAAGACTCGGCCGAGAAAAATGCAAAGCTCCCCCGTCGGGGATCGACCCCCAGTCTCTCCGCGTGACAGGCGGGGATCTCACCACTATAGCTAACGAGGAACAGCCTGTGGCAATGGCCGATCGCTGCGGCCAAAGTCGAGCTGCTTGCGACCCCCAGCAAGGCCTCTCTTTCCATCACCTCTGAATCACAGGGGGTTGAAAGCAAACAACCCGGCAGTTGTGGAAATGGCATTCTCTGAATAATGACTGACATCCTCCGACAAAGCGGACATCTTGGAAAGTATGACAAAGATCGGGCAGTCTCCGGCAGATGCCATTGCTCTTGGATCTTCGGGTTCGGCCGGTTGTGCACCTCCCAGATCTTTGCCACCCTGAAAACAGCTCAAGAGGATACTGGAGTCCTCTTATTAGCCAATGGTCTGAAGAAAATCTCAAGTCTGACCATTTCAGCACACTGTTTTCTTTTGCGCCGAAGGAAAAGTGGCGGTGCCGAGTCATTCCTAGGGATAGGCGTGCTTTATAGGTGAAACCAACCTGCTATGTCGGCGCGATGTGAATGAGGAGCTGGCGAGCGGCCAAGCTTCTCGGTATCAAACGGAAAGCTCGACTTCCTGAGTGGGACCATGGCAGAAGGAACGTGATGACAGTCTTGGGAAAGAGCTCCCAAAGCAAGACTCGGGCGAGAAAAAATGCAAAGCTCTCCCTGCAAAGAATCAACCCCGTCTTCTGCGTGACAGGCGGGATACTCACCACTATACTAACGAGGACAAGCTGCTGGCAAGGGCCTGTCGCGCTGCGGCCAAGTCGGCTGCTTGCGACCCCCAGCAAGGCCTCTTTCCATGCACTCTGAAATCAAAGGGGGTTGAAACAAACAAACGGCAGCAGTTGATGGAAATGGCATTCAGCTGATGATGACTGACTCCTCCGACAAAGACGGGACTCCTTGGAAAGTATGACGGAAAGATCGGCGTCTCCGGGCAGATGCCATTGCTCTTGGATCTCTAGGGTTCGGCCGGTTGTGCACCTTTTCAGATCTTCTGCACCCTGAAAACAGCTCCTAAAGAGCATATCTGGAGTCCTCTTATTAGCCAGTGGTCTGAAGAAATCTCAAGTCTTGACATTTCAGCACACTGTTTCTTTTGCGCCGAAGGAAAATGGCGGTGCGAGTCATTCCTAGGATGAGGCGGTGCTTTTATAGGTGAAACCAACCTGCTACTGTCGGCGCTACTTGAACGAGGAGCTGCGAGCGGCCAAGTTCTCGGTATCAAACGGAAATCAGACTTCCTTAGGTGGGACCATGTCCAAGAAGGAACTGTGAGGACATCTTGGGAAAGAGCTCCGCACGAAAGCAAGACTCGGGGGCGAGAAAAAATGCAAAGCTTCCCCGGGGGAATCGAACCCCGGTCTCCCGCGTGACAGGCGGGGATACTCACCACTATACTAACGAGGAACAAGCTGCTGGCAGGGGCCTGTCGCGCTGCGGCCAAAGTCGAGCTGCTTGCGACCCCCAGCAAGGCCTCTTTCCATGCACCTCTGAATCAAAGGGGGTTGAAAGCAAACAAAGGCGGCATTGATGGAAATGGCATTCAGTGAATGAATGACTGACATCCGCTGACAAGACGGACCCTTGAAAGTATGACGGAAAGATCGGGCAGTCTCGGGCAGATGCCATTGCTCTTGGATCTCTAGGGGTTCGGCCTTTGTGCCACCTCCTCAGCTTCTGCACCCTGAAAACAGCTCCAAAGAGGATATCTGGAGCCTCTTATAGCCAAGTGGTCTGAAGAAATCTCAAGTCGACCATTTCAGCACACTGTTTCTTTGCGCCGAAGGAAAAGTGGCGGTGCCGAGTCATTCCTAGGAATGAGGCGGTGCTTTTATAGGTGAAACCAACCTGCTACTGTCGGCGCTACGTGAACGAGGAGCTGGCGAGCGGCCAAGCTTCTCGGTATCAAACGGAAAGCTCGACTTCCTTAGGTGGGACCATGTCCAAGAAGGAACTGTGAGGACAGTCTTGGGAAAGAGCTCCGCACGAAAGCAAGACTCGGGCGAGAGAAAATGCAAAGCTCTCCCAGTCGGGGAATCGAACCCCGGTCTCCCGCGTGACAAGCGGGGATACTCCCCACTATACTAACGAGGAACAAGCTGCTGGCAAGGGCCTGTCGCGCTGCGGCCAAAGTCGAGCTGCTTGCGACCCCCCAGCAAGGCCTCTTTCCATGCACCTCTGAAATCAAAGGAGGTTGAAAGCAAACAAACGGCGGCAGTTGATGGAAATGGCATTCAGCTGAATGAATGACTGACATCCTCCGACAAAGACGGGACCTCTTGGAAAGTATATCGCGAGGTGTGCAGATGCTCCAGAAACACTCCAGAATCCGAACATTTATGACAATTGAAACTTCTAAAATGCAATTGTACCTTATTCACTCTCGACTAGACTAGGTAACTCCCACTAATCTAGTCCTTCTACTAGTCTTCCTCTCACTTAACTCTCTCCTCCACAATCATTCTTATGCAGCACCAGGCTATCTTTCAGACCAAACGCTACACAGATGCCTCCAGTTTTGCCAATCATGCACTGGCTGCCTGTTCCTTCCTCGCTATGCTGCACCTCCTCCTGACGAAGCCGTTTGGCGAAACGCCTGTCGAGGCTTTTTGGGTTGAGACACTTCACTGGTGACCGGCACAAATCTCTCATCCCTGCACAAGAGAAGGTAAATTACATACATGCATCTCTTAAAGCTGTCATAATTGAGGGGATAACAGTAAGATAGTGATGCATTTACACGGTTGGCCGGGCATTTAAGATGCATAATTTTCATTCTCATCACCAGTTATAGTCTCACCCATCTAGTGCTTAAGTTTTTAACTTTTCTACATTTTCTACCTTTTTTATATTTTTAACACAATATTATTGCTGTACCCACCTAAAACTTTTTGTCACGTAGCCAATGGCATTTTTAAACTAGTGAATACCAAAATCTCGTTTCTATAGTTATTTTCAATAAAGTATATATTGTTTGTAACACTCTACTGCCACCTGGTGTTTCTACTATAGGCGACAATCGATAAGATTGAATATTGTGGTTATAGAGTTCCCTATACTAAGGACATAATAGTCTGTAAGAGATAATTCCTCATTTGTATAATGCGCACCTCCTATTTCTTCTCTCTTCTCAGTCTTTCGCCTTCCTTATTGCTCTTCGATCCGCCAGTGTATATTAGATTAATCTCTACCTTAATTCGAACCTTCATGCGCATCTCCGGACTTCTCCATTTGCTCCAATTCTCTTGAATGTCTCCCCGGACTCTCAGACTATACCCACCCTCCAAAGCTTCAAACGGGCTCTTAAAACCCATCTTTTAGGCAATCTATCACACTCGCTAACTGCTGCAATGTCAACTCTCCTTACTAATCCATACTAGTCCTATCTCCCGTCGTTATCCAGCACACAGCAGATTATACCAATTCCAGGCTTCTCTGCAGTCTTTTCACCTGGACCCGTAAATAAATGCGGCTGATGACTGGGTCAAGCAGCAGAATTTTTATTTATGAAATTATTTATTAATGTTTTATATTGTTCCTTATAAAGAATGGCTGGACCATTCTACAACCTCTTGTGTCAACACACTCATAGTCTGTAAGCTCTTGTAGAGCAGGGCCCTCACCCTATGTTCCTGACTGACTTTTTGTTCTTTGTAATGTAATATTATATTTGTATAGTCCCCTATGATTTTTAAACACTACGGAATTTCATGGCGCTCTAACAAGTAAGAGTATTATTATTATTATTATTATTATTATTATTATTAATCCCCTTGTGTGTCATAGACCAATTTAAAGAGAAAACCTAGAAGATGTTTGTGGTACTTCTCTAATAGCAACATCAGGCATGCAACAGGCAATCCCAACCAACCTCTTTTTCCAACCACTTTTTTAACATATGTTTAATTAAGTGGTCGGTTAACCCACCGTCTGGAGGATACACAGAGGTCTGTATGGAATGTTTTAAACTCTTGCATTGCTCTTTTGACTAAAGGTGGTGCCCCTTTTGGAAATGTCAATTAGTGAAACATATAGAGCAATTCACAGGCAATGCTTTTGTTGTGGTATTACGAGAGAGGAACTGCCTTATGATGCGTATTAGATATAACAAGACAACCATATATTGCTGACCCTACCTGAATTGCCTATTAGTCCCACAAATCTATCAATACTCTCAGAAGCACTTCATGTATGGGGAGTGGAAACAAGATGCTACAGAAATGTGGGGTTTGGTTGTAGGGTAATCCTCCAGTTAGCCTGGTTCCAGCATTTCTTTACAGGTGAAATCAGGTCATACATCTGGACCTGGCAGGTTTGTAGATATTATCACTCCATGAATGAACCCATCTGGCACAGACAGTAGTGTCATCCCCAGCAAACAGCTTTTTGCTTTCTAGCAAGCTCTGCATTGTCTGTCTGAACTACAGTACCCTTTATTCTTCTCTAATGTGGAGAATCATAGACACCACAGTATTCCCAGGATTGTCAACAAAGTGTGACAGAAGGTTTGTGGATGCGCAGATACCACTAGCAGCCTGCCTGCCATCCTCAAAAAATCTAGCCCGTGTCACACTTAAATAATGCTCAGCAACATAGTTGTTCATGAGAAATAAACACTCTGGATTTCCATCATCTCCCCATCTGAGCATTTAGTTGGGATGTCATCCCCTCCTCTAATATATAAAGTCTGGATGTATGTGTGTGTGTGTGTGTATTCACCAAATGTTGTACAGTCACTCCCTTGACCTAGAAAATGTCATAGAGTAGGTTTTTAATTGAAATTTTCACCATCTATGGAGCCATTGGCAGCAGGCTGCGATGGCGTTAGCAACTAGCAACCAATCAAATCAATGTTTCTATTTTGGCAGAGGTCATTCATATGAGCTCTGAGTTTTGCGAGCTACTACAGGCAATGAGTATAAGACATGTATTTGGGTAATATGTGATTAATATAGAAGTAGGTGAGATAATATGCAAGGTTATATGTGAGGTAATGAGAGAATTTTTTCTCAATTCCCATGCTTATATCATCGTGATACTCCATTCATATCTGAGCTCCATCTATCACATTTATATCCTCTCAGATGACTGTAGTTCTCACTGTGACTTGAGTCTCAATCTGCCATTATGATTTTTACTAGGCAGCTTTTGTGTGAGCTAATATGTTTTCATTGCAAACCTGTTTCTTTGCATTGAATGAAAAAACTAAAAATCAAAGGCTCAAGGTATAAGGACTTGCAGATAAAGTACTTGTCACGGGCACCCCACGATCCATACCACGATCCATGCCTCTCTCGCGTCCCCGGTCCCGCTCCGGTGCACTCACCCCTCCTGGCTCCCACTCCCGTCCGGACTAGGTCCGCGCGCGGCCCCCTGCTCCCTAGGGCGCACGCGCACTGTCCTCAGATTTAAAGGGCCAGCGCGTAGGTGATTGGCGCTGGTCATTTCCTGTCGTGTTTTAACCCTTTGTCTCCCATTATCCCTGCCGGATCTTTGTGTCCTCATAGCCTTAGAGAAAGCTTCCAAGCGAGTATCCTGTGTTTCCTGCGTATTCCTGTATTCCTGCGTTCCTGTGTATTCCGTGGTGTTCCCGTTCCTGATCCTGTGTTTGCCGGTTTACCTGCGTCTCCGTGTTGCTGTGTGCCTGTGTTCCCGTTCCCACCTGCCTGGACCTCCTGTTTGCTGACCCCGGACTTGACATGACGTTGACATCTCTGCCGCCTGCCCTGACCCTGTGCCTGGACCTGTCTACGAGATGGTCATCCGCTAAGGTACCCGACCTCGGCTGCCACCGTGGGCTATCACCCTGGAACGACCTAGGTATCCTACTGCAGCAAGTCCAACCCGCTTTGCGGCAGGCTCTGGTGAATATCAGGTGCCGCTAGGCTCCGTTCCGGGTGTTGGCTAGTTCCATCTCCCGCGGTGGTCCAGAGGATCCACTGATCCTAACAGTAAGATCCGGCCATGGATCCCGCCGGTTCCGCTTCCTACTCGTCCCAACTTGCCGCCATGTGTTCCAGCAATCCCGGGAGATTGCCGCTCAGCGTGAACAGCTGGATCAAGTCACCACCATGCTGCAACAGCTGCTAGCCGCCCAGCAACAGCAACAGGCTCCTGTGTTCGCTCCCCGCGACCCCAGCCGGTCCAGTCTGCCCTCCTGCCGTGAACCCCAACTACTGCTCTCTATGCCCGCAAGTTTGACGGAGACCCCAAAACTCCGGGGCTTTATAACTCAGTGCTCTCTGCAAATAGAGCTGATGCCTTCACAATTTGTCTCTAGAGCGGTCTAAGGTGGCATTCTTCGTCGTCTCCTCTCGGGAAAGCCCTGGCCTGGGCTACCCCTCTTTGGGATAGAGGCGACCCAGTCACGTCTACTCTCACAGCTTTTGGCAGAGTTCCGGGCTGTATTTGAGGAACCTGCACGGGCCTCTTCTGCCGAGACTGCTTACTGAACCTGCGCCAAGGCAGCTCGTCTGTGGGAGGTATGCGGTTCAGTTCCGCACCCCTGGCCTCTGAACTTGCCTGGAATGATGCAGCCTCCATCGCTACCTTTAAGAAGGGACTCTCTGCGCAGGTTAAGGACGCTCTGGCTGCTCGGGATCTGCCTCACTCTGAGTGGTCTTATCACACTGGCCACCGATTGATGTTCGGTTCAAGGAACGCGCCGAGAATTCCGCACGAGCACCCTCAAGCCCGGGTAAGACGTTTTCCTCGCCTGCCTCCTGCCTTTCAAAACCTCTCCAGCTTCGCCTGAATTGTCTGCTGAGGAACCCATGCAGGTGGACAGAATCCGGCTCTCCCTGCAGGAGCGTTCAAGACGCCGACAGGAGAACCTCTGTCTGTACTGTGCCAGCCCAGAGCACTTCATCGGTTCCTGTCCTGTCCGTCCTCAACGTCCGGGAAACGCCAGCACCTAGGCTTCTTGGGAGAAGCGTCCCTAGGTGTAAGTACAGCTTCTCCACGTCTGACTCTTCCCGTGCTCCTCAGCGTTGGCACCGGTACCCAGATCCAGGTTTCTGCCTTCCTGGACTCGGACTCTACAGCGAACTTCGTGGATGCAGCCTTGGTCTCTCAGCATCACTTCCTGGTGGTTCGTCTCGAGAAGCCATTGTCTATTGCCTCGGTCAATGGTCAGATTCTCTCCGCGCCCATCTGGTTTCGCACGGAACCCCTGCTTCTGCAAGTTGGTGCCCTACATGAAGAGAGACTTTCTTTTTTTGTGCTGCCCCAAAGCACATATGCTCTACTGCTGGGTCTCCCCTGGTTGCAGCTTCATGCCCCTGTACTGGACTGGTCCTCCGGGCAAATCCTCCGTTGGGGACCGAACTGTGCTTCACGTTGTATGCAGATTCCCCGTCCGCTACCTGTGAGGACTTCGACTCTGGCTCCCAAGTCTCTGGAGGGTCTGCCAGCTTGTTATCGGGACTTTTTGGATGTTTTCTCCAAGAAGCAGGCAGAGATTCTACCACCACATCGTCCCTATGATTGCCCTGTGGATCTTCTTTCTGGCGCCACTCCTCCCAGAGGTCGTGTCTATCCTCTTTCGGTACTTGAGTCTATAGCCATGTCCGATTCAAGGAGAATCTGCAAAGGGGTTTCATACGCAAGTCCTCCTCTCCGGCTGGCGCAGGTTTCTTCTTCGTTACCAAGAAGGACGGCTCCCTACGTCCCTGTATAGATTATCGTGGGCTGAATAAGATCACGGTAAAAAACTGTTACCCCCTGCCGTTGATTACAGAACTCTTTGATCGCCTACGTGGTTCCAAGGTGTTCTCCAAGCTGGACCTCCGTGGTGCTTACAATCTCATCCGGATCCGCAAAGGTGACGAGTGGAAGACGGCGTTTAACACCCGTGACGGGCATTTTGAGTATCTAGTAATGCCCTTTGGACTGTGTAATGCCCCTGCTGTTTTTCAGGAGTTTGTGAACGACATTTTTCGGGACCTTCTTTATACATGTGTCGTGGTTTACCTCGATGACATCTTGGTGTACTCTCCAGACCTTGAGTCCCACCAGGCACACGTACGACAAGTTCTAGGTCGACTTCGTGCCAATCACCTCTATGCCAAGTTAGAAAAATGCCTGTTTCACCAGCACTGCCTTCCTTTTCTCGGTTACATAATTTCCGACAGAGGCCTCCAGATGGACCCCGCGAAGCTGTCTGCAGTTCTTCAGTGGCCACGTCCAGAGGGCCTCCGAGCCATACAGAGGTTCCTGGGGTTTGCAAACTATTAGCGGCAGTTTATTCCCCATTTCTCCACTCTGGTGTCTCCCATAGTGGCGCTCACAAAGAAGGGTGCCAATCCACGTGGCTGGTCTCCAGCTGCTGAAATGGCCTTCTCCAAGTTAAAGTCTGCTTTTTCCTCGGCTCCCGTGCTATCTAGGCCAGATACGGACAAACCCTTTCTTCTGGAGGTGGACGCATCCTCCATAGGCGCTGGAGCGGTGCTCACTCAGAAAGGGCTCAAGGGCCGAACTTTGACTTGCGGTTTCTTTTCCAAGACTTTTTCCCCAGCTGAGAGAAATTATTCCATTGGAGACAGAGAACTATTGGCCATCAAACTTGCTCTTGAAGAATGGCGGTATCTTCTGGAGGGAGCTCTCCATCCTGTTTGTGTGTACACTGACCACAAGAATCTTCTGTACCTACAAACAGCCCAGCGCCTGAATCCCAGGCAAGCCCGGTGGTCTTTGTTCTTCTCCCGCTTTGACCTGCTGATTCATTTTCGTCCGGCAGACAAGAATGTCAAGGCTGATGCTCTGTCCCGTTCTTCAGATGTTGTTGGAGATGAACCAGTTCCTCGGCACATAATTTCTCCTGATCAGCTTGTTGTTGCAGCTCCGGTGGACCTTCGGCAGCTACCTCCTGGCAAGACGTATGTTAGACCTGCTCTCAGGAAGAGGATTCTGTCTTGGGGACATTCTTCTCGTCTGGCTGGGCACCCTGGGGTGCAACGTTCCGTGGCCCTCATCTCTCGCTATTACTGGTGGCCAGACCTTGTCAAAGATGTTCGGGAGTTTGTGGGATCCTGCTCCTCCTGTGCCCGCCATAAAGCCTCTCGTCTCAAACCGGCTGGACTGTTACTCCCGTTGCTGATGCCCAGTCGCCCATGGTCTCACGTGGCTATGGACTTTGTTACCGATCTGCCTGTCTCCTCGGGCAATAATGTCATCTGGGTGGTGACGGACTGGTTTTCCAAAATGTCCCATTTTGTTCCCCTTCCAGGTCTTCCGTCTTCACCACAGCTTGCCAGTTTGTTCTTCAAACATATCTTCCGGCTTCGTGGCCTTCCGCTTCACATTGTGTCCGATTGAGGAGTCCAGTTTGTGTCAAAATTCTGGCGTTCTTTATGTAACCAGCTGCAGGTCATCCTTGACTTTTCTTCTGCTTACCACCCTCAGTCTAATGGTCAAGTAGAGAGGGTGAACCAGACTTTGGGCTGCTACTTGCGCCACTTCGTCTCAGCCCGTCAAGACAATTGGACTGACCTTCTACCTTGGGCTGAGTTCTCTTACAATTCACTGGACTCGGGATCTACTGGTTCGGCTCCGTTCTTTGTGGTCTATGGACGTATTCCTCGCCCACCTCTCCCGCTGTCTACTCCCTCTGTTGTCCCTGTGGTGGAGGATCTGGTGCAGGATCTCAAGGCTGTTTGGGACCAGACCCGCCAGTCCCTTCTACGAGCTACAGACCGTACCAAGACCCAGGCTGATAAAAGACGTCGAGCTCCTCCTGTCTTCTCTCCTGGTGACAAAGTATGGCTATCCTCCAGATACGTCCGGCTTAAGATACCCAGCTATAAACTTGGGCCCCGGTTCCTTGGCCCCTTTGAGGTAATCAAGCGCATTAATAAAGTGGCATACAAGCTCTGCCTTCCTCCATCTATGCGCATCCCAAACTCCTTCCATGTATCCCTCCTGAAACCTGTCGTCTTGAACCGCTTCACCCAGCAATCCCCTCCTCAGGCTCCTGAGGCTGATTCTCCAGATGTATATGAAGTCAAGGAGGTTCTGGACATGAAGTTCGTAAGGGGAAACGGTTCTTCCTTGTAGATTGGAAGGGGTTCGGGCCTGAGGAGAGATGCTGGGAGCCTATAGAGAATATTCTTGATCGGACTCTCCTCCAGAGGTTTCTTGGGACCAAGAAGAAGAGGGGGAGGCCAAAGGGGGGGGGGTACTGTCACGGGCACCCCCGCGATCCATACCACGGATCGCGGGTGCACCCGTGCCTCTGTCACGGGCGCCTGTGCACTCACCTGCTCCCGTCCGGACTAGGCCTCGCGCGCGGCCCTGCTCCCTAGGGCGCGCGCACTGTCTCAAGATTTAAAGGGCCAGCGCGCAGGTGATTGGCGCTGGTCATTTCCTGTCTTGTATTTAACCCTTTGTCTCCCATTATTCCCTGACGGATCTTTGTGTCTCATAGCATTAGAGAAAGCTTCCAAGCGAGTATTCCTGTGTTCCTGCGTATTCCTGTATTCCTGCGTTCCTGTGTGTTCCCGTTCCTGAGTCCTGTGTTGCCGTGTTACCTGAGTTCCTCCATGTTGCTGTGTGCCTGTGTTCCCGTTCCCACCTGCCTTGACCTCCTGTTGCTGACCCCGGACTTGGACCTGACGTTGCATCTCTGCCGTCTGCCCTCACCCTGTGCCTGGACCTGTCTACGAGATTGTCATCCACTAAGGTACCTCGACCTCGGCTGCCACCGTGGGCTGGTCACGCCTGGGAACGACCTTGTGCAATCCTGCCGCAGCAAGTCCAACCCGCTTTGCGGCGGGCTCTGGTGAATACCAGGTGCCGCTAGGCTCCGGTTCCGGGTGTTGGCTAGTTCCATCTCCCGCGGTGGTCCAGAGGATCCACTGATCCTAACAATACTTCACATTACCTGGACAATTGTTTAGCTATGTTGCATATTTGTTGTGTTAAATATAAAATTTGAAATACTTCTATTATATTTGGATTTTTCATAATAAATATTTTTGTGTGCAAAATATTTTCTGTTACCCCACAGTATTTTTTGATATACCTAAGAGCCAAAGGAAAGGTGGCAATGCCGAGTCATTCCTAGGGATGAGGCGGTGCTTTTATAGGTTAATACCAACCTGCTACTGTTGGCACTACGTAAATGAGAAGCTGGTGAGCGGCCAAGCTTCTCTGTAGTAAAGGGAAAGCTGGACTTCCTTAGGTGGGACCACGTCCAAGAAGGAACTGTAGGGACACTCTTGCGAAAGAGCTCCGCACGAAAGCAAGACTTGGGCGAGAAATAATGCAAAGCTCTCCCCGTCGGGGAATCGAACCCCGGTCTCCCGCGTGACAGGCGGGGATACTCACCACTATACTAACGAGGAACCAGCTGCTGGCAGGGGCCTGTCGCGCTGCGGCCAAAGTCGAGCTGCTTGCGACCCCCCAGCAAGGCCTCTTTCCATGCACCCCTGAAATCAAAGGGGGTTGAAAGCAAACAAACGGCGGCAGTTGATGGAAATGGCATTCAGCTGAATGAATGACTGACATCCTCCGACAAAGACGGGACCTCTTGGAAAGTATGACGAAAAGATCGGGCAGTCTCTGGGCAGATGCCATTGCTCTTGGGATCTCTAGGGGTTCGGCCGGTTGTGCACCTCCTCAGATCTTCTGCCACCCTGAAAACAGCTCCTAAGAGCATATCTGGAGTCCTCTTATTAGCAAGTGGTCTGAAGAAAATCTCAAGTCTGACCATTTCAGCACACTGTTTCTTTTGCGCCGAAGGAAAAGTGGCGGTGCGATCATTCCTAGGGAGAGGCGGTTCTTTTATAGGTGAAACCAACCTGCTACTGTCCGCTAACGTGAACGAGGAGCTGGCGACGGCCAAGTTTCTCTGGTATCAAACGAAACTCGACTTCTTAGTGGGACCATGTCCAAGAAGGAACTGTGAGGACAGTCTTGGAAGAGCTCCGCACGAAAGCAAGACTCGGGGCGAGAAAAAAATGCAACTCTCCCCGTCGGGGATCGAACCCGGTCTCTCCCGGTGACAGGCGGGGATACTCACCACATGCTGAACGAGGAACAAGCTGCTGGCAAGGCCTGATGCCGCGGCCAAGTCGAGCTGCTTTGCGACCCCCAGCAAAGGCCTCTTTCCATGCACCTCTGAAATCAAGGGGTTGAACAAACAAACGGCGGCAGTTGATGGAAATTGCATTCAGCTGAAAAATGACTGACATCCTCCGACAAAGACGGGACATCTTGGAAAGTATGACGGAAAGATCGGCAGTCTCCGGGCAGATGCCATTGCTCTTGGGATCTCTAGGGTTCGGCCGTTGTGCACCTCCTCAGATCTTCTGCCACCCTGAACAAGCTCCTAAAGAGGATATACTGGAGTCCTCTTATTAGCCAAGTGGTCTGAAGAAAATCAGTCTGACCATTTCAGCACACTGTTCTTTTGCGCCGAAGGAAAAGTGGCGGTCCGAGTCATTCCTAGGGATAAGGCGGTGCTTTTATAGGTGAAACCACCTGCTATTGTCGGCGCTAGTGAAGAGAGCTGGCGAGCGCCAAGCTTCTCGGTATCAAACGGAAAGCTCGACTTCCTAGGTGGTACCATTGCAAGAAGGAACTGGATGACCGTCTTGGGAAGAGCTCCGCACAAAAGCAAGACTCGGGCGAGAAAATGCAAGCTCTCCCTCCAAGATCGAACCCCGTTCTCGTCTGTGACAGGCGGGTATACTCACCACTATACTAACGAGAACAATGCTGGCTGCAAGGGCCTTCGCGCTGCGGCCAAAGTCGAGCTGCTTGCGACCCCCAGCAAGGCCTCTTTCCATGCCTTCTGAAATCAAAGGGGTTAAAGCAAACAAACGGCGCATTTGATGGAAATGCATTCAGCTAATGAATGACTGACATCCTCCGACAAAGACGGGACCTCTTGAAAGTATGACGAAAGATCGGGCAGTCTCCGGGCGATGCCATTGCTCTGGGATCTCAGGGGTTCGGCCGTTGTGAACCTTTTCAGATCTTCTGCAACCCTGAAAACAGCTCCTAAAGAGATATCTGGAGTCCTCTATTAGCCAAGTGGTCTGACAGAAAATCTCAAGTCTGGACCATTTCAGCACACTGTTTTCTTTTGTTTGCGCCGAAGGAAAGTGGCGGTGCCGAGTCATCCCTAGGGATGAGGCGTGCTTTTATAGGTGAAACCAACCTGCTTACTTTCGGCGCT
>CM033647.1:129932762-129961241 GCA_019512145.1 Engystomops pustulosus
TTTCTTCAGACCACTTGGCTAATAAGAGGACTCCAGATATCCTCTTATTAGCCAAGTGGTCTGAAGAAAATCTCAAGTCTGACCATTTCAGCACACTGTTTCTTTTGCGCCGAAGGAAAAGTGGCGGTGCTGAGTCATTCCTAGGGATGAGGCGGTGCTTTTATAGGTGAAACCAACCTGCTACTGTCGGCGCTACGAGAATGAGGAGCTGGCGAGCGGCCAAGTTTCTCAGTATCAAACGGAAAGCTCGACTTCCTTAGGTGGGACCATGTCCAAGAAGGAACTGTGAGGACAGTCTTGGGAAATAAAGAGGCCTTGCTGGGGGTCGCAAGCAGCTCGACTTTGGCCGCGCGCGACAGGCCCTTGCCAGCAGTCTGTCCTCGTAGTATAGTGGTGAGTATCCCCGCCTGTCACGCGGAGACGGGGTTCGATTCCCCGACGGGGAGAGCTTTGCATTTTTTCTCGCCCGAGTCTTGCTTTCGTGCGGAGCTCTTCCCAAGATGTCCTCACAGTCCTTCTTGGCACATGGTCCACTAAGGAAGTCGAGGCTTTCCGTTTGATACGAGAAGACTGGCCGCTCGCCAGCTCCTCGTTCACGTAGCGCCGACAGTAGCAGGTGGTTTCACTATAAAAGTCCGCCTCATCCCTAGGATGACTCGCACCGCCACTTTTCCTTCGTGCGCAAAAGCAAACAGTGTGCTGAAATGGTCAGACTTGAGATTTTCTTCAGACCACTTGGCTAATAGAGGACTCCAGAATTGCTCTTAGGAGCTGTTTTCAGGGTGCGAAGATCTGAATAGGTGCCCATCCCGCCGAACCCCTCGAGATCCCAAGAGCAATGGCATCTGCCGGAGACTGCCCGATCTTTCAGTCATACTTTCCAAGAGGTCCCGTCTTTGTCGGAGGATGTCAGTCATTCATCAGCTGAATGCCATTTCCATCAACGGCCGTTGTTTGCTTTCAACCCCTTTGATTTCAGAGGGCATGGAAAGAGGCCTTGCTGGGGGTCGCAAGCAGCTCGACTTGCCGCAGCGCGACAGGCCCTGCCAGCAGTCTTGTTCTCGTTAGTATAGTGGTGAGTATCCCGCCGTCACGGCGAAGACGGGGTTGATTCTTGACGGGAGAGCTTGCATTTTTCTCGCCCGGTCTTGCTTCTGTGCGGAGCTCTTCCAAGACGTCATCACGTTCCTTCTTGGACATGGTCCCCCTAGGAAGTCGACTTTCCGTTTGATACGAGAAGCTTGGCCGCTCGCCAGCTCCTCGTTCACATAGCGCCGACAGATAGCAGGTTGGTTTCACCTATAAAAGCACCGCCTTATCCCTAGGAATGACTCGGCACCGCCACTTTTCCTCGGCGCAAAAGAAACAGTGTGCTGAAATGGTCACTGAGATTTTCTTCAGACCACTTGGCTAATAAGAGGACTCCAGTTATCCTCTTTAGGAGCTGTTTCGGGTGGCAAAGATCTGAGGAGGTGCACAACCGGCCGAACCCCAGAGATCCCAAGAGCAATGGCATCTGCCCAGAGACTGCCGATCTTTCGTCATACTTTCCAAGAGTTTCCCGTCTTTGTCGGAGGATGTCAGTCATTTATTCAGCTGATGCATTTCCATCAACTGCCGCCGTTTGTTGCTTTCAACCCCTTTGATTTCAGAGGTGCATGGAAAGAGCCTTGCTGGGGGGTCGCAGCAGCTCGACTTGGCACCAGCGCTCAGGCCTTTGCCAGCAGCTGTTCCTCGTTGCATAGTGGTGAGTATCCCCCTGTCACCGGGAAGACGGGTTTCGATTCCCCGACGGGAGAGCTTGCATTTTTTCTCGCCCGAGTCTTGCTTTCGTGCGGAGCTCTTCCCAAGACTTCCTCCCAGTTCCTTCTTGTCATGGTCCCACTAAGGAAGTCGAGTCTTTCGTTGATACCGAGAAACTTGGCCGCTCGCCCGCCCTCGTTCAGTGCGCGACAGTAGCAGGTTGGTTTCACCTATAAACCCGCCTCATCCTAGGAATGACTCGGCACCGCCACTTTTCCTTCGGCGCAAAAAAACAGTGTGCTGAAATGTCAGACTTGAGATTTTCTTCAGACCACTTGGCTAATAAAGGACTCCAGATATCTCTTAGGAGCTTTTCAGGGTGGCAGAAGATTGAGGAGGTGCACAACCGGCCGAACCCCTAGAGATCCCCAAGAGCAATGGCATCTGCCCAGAGAATGCCCGATCTTTCGTCATACTTTCCAAGAGGTCCCTCTTTTCGCGAGGATGTCAGTCATCATTCAGCTGAATGCCATTCCATCAACGCCGCCGTTTTGTTTGCTTTCAACCCCCTTGATTTCAGGGTGCATGGAAAGAGGCCTTGCTGGGGGGTCGCAAGCAGCTCGACTTTGGCCGCGCGCGACAGGCCCCGCCAGAGCTGGTTCCTCGTTAGTTATAGTGGTGAGTATCCCCGCCTGTCACCGCGGGAGACCGGGGTTCGATTCCCCACGGGGAGAGCTTTGCATTATTTCTCGCCAAGTCTTGCTTCGTGCGGAGCTCTTCGCAAGAGTGTCCCTACAGTTCCTTCTTGGACGTGGTCCCACCTAAGAAGTCCAGCTTTCCTTTACTACAGAGAAGCTTGGCCGCTCACCACTTCTCATTTACGTAGTGCCAACAGTAGCAGGTTGGTATTAACCTATAAAAGCACCGCCTCATCCCTAGGAATGACCGGCATTGCCACCTTTCCTTGGCTCTTAGGTATATCAAAAAATACTGTGGGTAACAAGAAAATTTTGCACAAAAATATTTATTATGAAAAATCCAAATAATAGAAGTAATTTCCAATTTATATTTAACACAACATATCAACCTAGCTAAACAATTGTCCAGGTAAGTGAAGTATTGTTAGGATCAGTGGTATCCTTCTGACCACCGCGTGGAGATGGAACTAGCCAACACCCGGAACGCGGAGCCTAGCGCACCTGGTATTCACCAGAGCCCGCCGCAAGCGGGTTGGCTTGCGCGGCAGGATTGCACAAGTCGTTCCAGGCGTGACCAGCCCCACGGTGGCAGCCGAGGTCGAGGTACCGTAGTGGATGACAATCTCGTAGACAGGTCCAGGCACAGGGTGAGGGAGCAGACGGGCAGAGATGCAACGTCAGGTCCAAGTCCGGGGTCACAAAAGGAGGTCAAGGCAGGTGGGAACGGGAACACAGGCACACAGCAACATGGCGGAACTCAGGGTAACACGGGGCAACACAAGGACTCAGGAACGGGAACACAAGGAACGCAGAATAAGAATACGCAGGAACACAGGAATACTCGCTTGAAGCTTTCTCTAAGCTATGAGGACACAAAGATCCGGCGGAATAATGTGAGACAAAGGTTAAATACAAGACAGGAAATGACCAGCGCCAATCACCTGCGCGCTGGCCCTTTAATCTTGAGACAGTGCGCGCGCCCTAGGGAGCAGGGCCGCGCGCGAGGCCTAGTTCCGGACGGGAGCCAGGTGAGTGCACAGCGCCCGTGAACATAGGACGGGTGCACCCTCGAGTCCGTGTATGATCGTGGGGAGGGTGCCGTGACAGTACCCCCCCCTTTGGCCTCCCCCTCTTCTTCTTGGTCCCGAAACCTCTGGAGGAGAGTCCGATCAAGAATATTCTCTATAGCGCTCCCAGCATCTCTCCTCAGGCCCGACCCCTTCCAATCTACAGGAAGAACCGTTTCCCCTTACGAACTTCAGTCCAGACCTCCTTGACTTCATATACATCTGGAGAATCAGCCTCAGGAGCCTGAGAGGGGATTGATGGTGAAGCGGTTCAAGACGACATGTTTCAGGAGGAGTACATGGAAGGAGTTCGGATGCGCATAGATGGAGGAAGGCAGATTGTATGCCACTTATTAATGCGCTTGATTCCTCAAAGGGGCCAAGGTAACCGGGGCCCAAGTTTATAGCTGGGTATCTTAAGCCGGACGTATTCTGGAGGATTAGCCATACTTTGTCACCAGGAGAGAAGACAGGAGGAGCTCGACGTCTTTTATCAGCCTGGGTCTTGCGGTCTGTAGCTCGTAGAGGATGGCGGGTCTGGTCCCAAACAGCTTGAGATCCTGCACCAGATCCTCCACCACAGGGACAACAGAGGGAGTAGAAGAGGGAGAGGTGGGCGAGGAATACGTCCATAGACCACAAAGAACGGAGCCGACCAGTAGATCCCGAGTCCAGTGATTGTAAGAGAACTCAGCCCAAGGTAGAAGGTCAGTCCAATTGTCTTGACGGGCTGAGACGAAGTGGCGCAAGTAGCCAGCCCAAGTTGGTTCACCCTCTCTACTTGACCATTGACTGAGGGTGGTAACGCAGAAGAAAAGTCAAGGATGACCTGCAGCTGGTTACATAAAAGAACGCCAGAATTTTGACACACAAACTGGACTCCTCAATCGGACACAATGTGGATAAGCGGAAGGCCACGAAGCCGGAAGATATGTTTGAAGAACAAACTGGCAAGCTGTGGTGAAGACGAAGACCGGAAGGGAACAAAATGGGACATTTTGGAAAACCATCCGTCACCACCCAGATGACATTATTGCCCGAGGAGACAGGCAGATCGGTAACAAAGTCCATAGCCACGTGAGACCATGGGCGCTGGGCATCGCAACGGCGAGGTAACATTCCAGCCGGTTTGAGACGAGAGGCTTTATGGCCGGCACAGGAGGAGCAGGATCCCACAAACTCCCGAACATCTTTGACAAGGTCTGGCCACCAGTAATAGCGAGAGATGAGGCCACGGAACGTTGCACCCCAGGGCGTGCCCGCCAGACGAGAAGAATGTCCCCAGACAGAATCCTCTTCCTGAAGCAAGGTCTAACATACGTCTTGCCAGGAGGGTAAGCAGCGAAGGTACACCGGAGCTGCAACACAACATCTGATCAGGAGAATATGTGCCGAGGAACGGTTCATCTCCAACAACATCTGAAGAACGGACAGAGCATCAGCCTTGACATTCTTGTCTGCCGACGAAATGAATCAGCAGGTCAAAGCGGGAGAAGAACAAAGACCACCGGGATTGCCTGGGATTCTGGCGCTGGCTGTTGTAGGTACAGAAGATTCTTGGGTCAGTGTACACACAAACAGGGATGGAGCTCCCTCCGAAGATACCGCCATTCTTCAAGAGCACGTTTGATGGCCAATTTCTCTTCTCCAAGGATAATTTCGCTCTGGTATAGTTTTGGGAGCTGGGGAAAAAGTCTTGGAAAAGAAACCGCAAGTCAAAGTTCGGCCCTTGAAGCCCTTTCTGAGTGAGCACCGCTCCAGCGCCTATGGAGGATGCGTCCACTCCAGAAGAAAGGGTTGTCCGTATCGGCCTAGATAGCACGGGAGACGAGGAAAAAGCAGACTTTAACTGAGAAGCCATTTCCGCAGCTGGAGACCAGCCACGTGGATTGGCACCTTCTTTGTGAGCGCCACTATGGGAGACACAGAGTGGAGAAAATGGGGAAAAACTGCCGTAATAGTTTGCAAACCCAGGAACCTCTGTATGGCTCGAGGCCTCTACGTGCACTGAAGAACTGCAGACAGCTTCGCGGGGTCCATCTGGAGCCCTCTGTCGGAAATTAGTAACCGAGAAAGGAAGGCAGTGCTGGTGAAACAGGCATTTTTCTAATTGGCATAGAGGTGATTGGCACGAAGTCGACTAGAACTTGTCGTACGTGTGCTGGTGGGACTCAAGGCTGGAGAGTACACCAGATGTCATCGAGGTAAACCACGACACATGTATAAAGAAGGTCCCGAAAAATGTCGTTCACAACTCTGAAAAAACAGCAGGGGCATTACACAGTCCAAAGCATTACTAGATACTCAAAATGCCATGCAACGGGGTGTTAAACGCCGTCTTCCACTCGTCAACTTTGCGGTATCCGATGAGATTGTAAGCACCACGGAGGTCCAGCTTGGAGAACACCTTGGAACCACGAGGGGCGATCAAAGAGTCTGTAATCAATGGGGGGGGGGCGGGGTGGTAACAGTTTTTTACCGTGATCTTATTCAGCCCACGATAATCTATACAGGACGGGGGCCGTCCTTCTTGGTTAACGAAGAAGAAACCTGCGCAGCCCGGGAGGAGGATGCGTATGAAACCCCTTTGCAGATTCTCCTGAATCGGACATGGCTATAGACTCAAGTACCGAAAAGAGGAACACGACCTCTGGGAGGAGTGGGCGCCAGAAAGAAGATCCACAGGGCAATCATAGGGACGATGTGGTGGTTGAATCTCTGCTGCTTCTTGGAGAACATCCAAAGTCCCGATAACAAGCTGGCAGACACTCCAGAGACTGGAGCCAGAGTCGAAGTCCTCACAGGTGCGGACGGGGAATCTCATACAAAGTGAAGCACAGTTCGGTCCCCAACGGAGGATTTGCCGGAGGACCAGTCCAGTACAGGGGCATGAAGCTGCAAACCAGGGGAGACCCAGCAGTCGAGCATATGTGCTTGGGGCAGCACAAAAAAAGAAAGGTAGTCTCTCTTCATGTAGGGCACCAACTTGCAGAAGCAGGGGTTCCGTGCGAAACCAGATGGGCCGGAGAGAATCTGACCATTGACCGAGGCAATATACAATGGCTTCTCGAGACGAAACCACCAGGAGTGATGCTGAGAGACCAGGCTGCATCCAGAAGTTCGCTGTAGAGTCCGAGTCCAGGAAAGGCAGAAACCTGGATCTGGGTACCGGTGCCACGCTGAGGAGCACGGAAGAGTTCAGACGTGGAGAAGCTGTACTTACCCTAGGGACGCTTCTCCCAAGAAGCCTAGGTGACTGGCGTTTCCCGGACGTTGAGGCGGACAGGACAGGAACCAATGAAATGCTCTGGCGGGCACAGACAGACAGAGGTTCTCCTGTCGGCGTCTTGAACGCTCCTGCAGGGAGAGCCGGTTCTGTCCACTGCATGGGTTCCTCAGCAGAAAATTCAGGCGAAGGATGGAGAGGTATTTGAAAGCAGGAGCCAGGCGAGGAAAAACGTCTTACCGGACTTGAGGGTGCTCGGTGCGGAATCCTCGGCGTTCCTGAACCGAACATCAATCCGCGTGGCCAGTGTGTTAAGACCACTCAGAGTTGACGGCAGATCCCGAGCAGCCAGAGCGTCCTTAACCTGCGCAGAGCAGTCCCTTCTTAAGGTAGCGGAGGGCTGCATCATTCCAGGCAAGTTCAGGGCCAGGGTGCGGAACTGAAACCGATACTCTCCCAGACGAGCTGCCTTGGCCGCAGTTTCAGTAAAGCAGTCTCGCAGAAGAGGCCCGTGCAGGTTCATCAAATCAGCCCGGAAACTCTGCCAAAAACTGTGAGAGTAGACGTGAATGGGTCGCCTCATCCCAAGAGGGTAGCCCAGGCAGGGCTTTCCCGGAGAGGAGACTGACGAAGAATGCCACCTTAGACCGCTCTGAGCAAATTGTGAAGGCAGCAGCTCTATTTGCAGAGAGCACTGAGTTATAAAAGCCCCGGCAGTTCTTGGTTCTCGTCAAACTTGGGGGCATAGAGAGCCGTAGTTGGGGTTCAGCGGCAAGAGGGAGACGACCGGCTGGGGTCGCGGGAGCGAAACACAGGAGCCTGTGCTGTTGCTGGGCGGCTACAGCTGTTGCAGTCAGGTGGTGACTTGATCCAGCTGTTCACGTCTGAGCGGCAATCTCCCGGGATTGCTGGACCACAAGGGCGGAAAGTTGGGGACGAGTAGGAAGCGGAACCTCGGCGGGATCCTGGCGGATCTTACTGTTAGGATCAGTGGATCCTCTGGACCACCGCGCGGGAGATGGAACTAGCCAACACCCGGAACGGAAGCTAGCGGCACCTGATATTCACCAGAGCCTGCCGCAAGCGGGTTGGACTTGCGGCAGTAGATACCACTAGGTCGTTCCCAGGCGTGATCAGCCCACGGTGGCAGCCGAGGTCGGAGGTACCTTAGCGGATGACAATCTCGTAGACGTCCAGGCACAGGGTCAGGGCAGGCGCAGATGCAACGTCATGTCCAAGTCCGGGGTCAGCAACAGGAGGTCCAGGCAGGTGGGAACGGGAACACAGGCACACAGGCAACACGAGGAACTCAGGTAACATCGGCAACACAGGACTCAGGAACGGGAACACACAGGAATACACAGGAACGAGAATACAGGAATACGCAGACACAGGAATACTCGCTTGGAACGTCTCTAAGGCTATGAGACACAAGATCCGGCAGGGATAATGGGAGACAAAGGGTTAAATACAAGACAGGAATGACCACGCCAATCACCTACGCGCTGGCCCTTTAAATCTTGAGACAGTGCCGCGTGCGCGCCTAGGGAGCAGGGACGGCGCGCTAGACCTATCCGACGGATGGGAGCCAGAGTGGTGAGTGCACAGGAGCGGGACCGGCAGCCGAGAGAGTGGCATGATCGTGGTATGGAGCGTGGGGTGCCGTGACAAGTACTTTATCTGCAAGTCCTTATACCTGAGCCTTTTGATTTTAGTTTTTTCATTTCATGCAAGACAAAACAGGTTTGCATTGAAAACATATTAGCTCACACAAAAGCTGCCTTTAGTAAATATAATGGCAGATTGAGACTCAAGTCACAGTGAGAACTACAGTCCCATCTGAGAGGATATAACTGTAGATAGATTGCAGCTCTAGATATGACTGAGTATCACATGAGATATAAGCATGGGAATTGAGAAAATATTCTCTCATATTACCTCACAATAACCTTGCATATATCTCACATACTTCCTCATATTACATCATATTACCTCACACATAACTGTCTTATACTCATTTCTTAGTAGCCTGCAAAACTCAGAGCTCATATGAATGACCTCTTGCAAAATAGAAACATTGATTTGATTGGTTGCTAGTTCTAACCGCCATCGCAGCCTGCTGCCAATGGCTTCCCATAGATGGTCGAAAATTTCAATTAAAAACTACTCTATGACATTTTTCTCAGGTCAGATGGCGTAGTGACTGTACACATTGGTGGACATACACACACCACACACATCACTCTAGCTTATATATAAGAGGAGGGATGTACATCCACACTAAATTGCTCAGATGGGCGAGGTATGGAATCCCAGAGGTTTATTTCTCATTGAAAGCGCCGACAGTAGCAGGTTGGTTTTCACCTATAAAAGCACGCCTCATCCCTAGGATGATCGGCACCGCCACTTTTCCTGGCGCAAAAGAAAACAGTGTGCTGAAATGGTCCAGACTTGAGATTTTCTTCAGACCATTGGCTAATAAGAGGACTCCGATATCCTGCTCTTAGGAGCTGTTTTTCGGGTTGGCAGAAGATCTGAAGGTGCACAACCGGCCGAACCCCTCGAGATCCCAAGAGCAATGGCATCTGCCCGGAGACTGCCCGATCTTTCGTATACTTTCAAGAGGTTCCCGTCTTTGTCGGGGATGTCAGTCATTCATTAGCTGAATGCCAATTCCATCAAACTGCCGCCGTTGTTTGCTTTAAACCCCTTGATTTCCAGAGGCATGGAAAGAGGCCTTGCTGGGGGGTCGACAAGCAGCTCGACTTGGCCGCAGCGCGAAGGCCCTTGCAGCCAGATTGTTCTCGTTAGTATAGTGGTGAGTATCCCGCCTGTCACGGAAGAACGGGGTTCGATTCCCGACGGGAGAGCTTGCATTTTGCTCGCCCGAGTCTTGCTTTTGTGCGTGAGCTCCATGCACCTCTGAAATCAAAGGGGGTTGAAAACAAACGGCGGCAGTTGATGGATGGCATTCAGCTGAATGAATGACTGACATCCTCCGACAAAGACGGGACCTCTTGGAAAGTATGACGGAAAGATCGGGCAGTCTCCGGGCAGATGCCATTGCTCTTGGGATCTCTAGGGGTTCGGCCTGTTGTGCACCTCCTTAGATCTTCTGCCACCCTGAAAACAGCTCTTAAAGAGGATATCTGGAGTCCTCTTATTAGCCAAGTGGTCTGAAGAAAATCTCAAGTCTGACCATTTCAGCACTCTGTTTCTTTTGCGCCGAAGGAAAAGTGGCGGTGCCGAGTCATTCCTAGGGATGAGGCGGTGCTTTTATAGGTGAAACCAACCTGCTACTGTCGGCGATACGTGAACGAGGAGCTGGCGAGCGGCCAAGCTTCTCGGTATCAAACGGAAAGCTCGACTTCCTTAGGTGGGACCATGTCCAAGAAGGAACTGTGAGGACAGTCTTGGGAAAGAGCTCCGCACGAAAGCAAGACTCGGGCGAGAAAAAATGCAAAGCTCTCCCCGTCAGGGGAATCGAACCCCGGTCTCCCGCGTGACAGGTGGGGATACTCACCACTATACTAACGAGGAACAAGTTGCTGAAGCCTGTCGCGCTGCGGCCAAAGTCGAGCTGCTTGCGACCCCCCAGCAAGGCCTCTTTCCATGCACCTCTGAAATCAAAGGGGGTTGAAAGCAAACAAATGGCGGCAGTTGATGGAAATGGCATTCAGCTGAATGAATGACTGACATCCGCTGCTCGTTCTTCTCCCAGGATTCGGGTCCGGCGGATTTCCGATTGTTTCCTCCCCTGCCACCAGTTGCCTGCCGATCGCGTGAAAATAACTTAACGCCCCGGAAGTGCACCTCCCTAGAAGGTGAAGGTGAGCGCTCCCCATCTACACATTTTCGGTTTTTCAATGCGGCGTTTTTCCCCGAATACGTCGGTTTCTCTTTCTGCGGCCCACTCCCCCCCGATTTCTGTCGCTCGCCTTCCGGTCCCCTGCGGTGCGCCACAATCCGAGTCGGGCGGTGCGCCAAAACCCCGGGCAATTCATGTACAGCGTCGCAAATCGAAATATTCGGGTAACACTTCGAAACCTCTAATCGGTCCCTTAGTAAATGACCCCAGTTGCATTTTGCCGGTTTCCGGTTCGGCATGTTTGCTGATCGGGTTGAGTTGATTATGGGAGGGGGGGTGAGGAACCAGCTTCGATTGTGCCACTTGGCACTAATGCAACGTAACAGGTCGTGGAAGTCCTTAAAAATATTTCAGAGATTTATTTGCCATCAGTCAGGCAAGTACCGTCAAGTAATTTTCTCTTTCTCTCCGAGATACTTCCTGTACCACGTGCCACACGCAAAAGGCATCGGGATATCACGGATAAATACTGGCTCAAAAAGTTTGGTGTAGGTGTAGGAAGGAGGGTTTGGTTCTTGGAACTGGCTTCCTTTTCTGTCTGCTAACAGCTCTTAGTAAGGGGGATGGCTGCACCTCATGGGGATGGGGCTGCTGTTTTAGGGGAATAAATGGCTAAGTTGGAGAGTTTTAAACTAGAGACCTGGGTGGAGGTCACCTACCCGTTTGCAGGGCAAATAGACGGTGTACATAGAGGCGGGAAGATCCATAGCCATGGGGGATTACTGGGTGCTGAATGAGATGGTGAATCAGGACAAAGGAATACGGACAGGGAAAACCAAGATACATTGTATGAACACAAATGCCAGCAGCCTCCACAAACGAAATGGAGGAACTGGACCGTGATTGTTGGACACGTACATATTATAGGTGGGTATCATCGAGACCCATGGCGGGACCGTAGCGATGACTGGCGTTACTATAGCTGTTTCTAGTCTTTTTAGGACAAGGATCGTATACATCAAAAGGGGGCGGGGTTTGTGTATATTGAATTCTCTTGCCTCAAGCCGTCCTGCGAGATGACATCATCAAAAGCAAATTTGGAGTCCCTATGGTTGGAGTATAAGGAGGGAAAAAGACTAATAATATACTAGGGGTTTGTTATAATGCTCCAATATAATTCTGCAGCAGAGGAATTGCTGATAATTGAAATAGATGTCTGCTTCAAATCATGGTGAAGTCTTATCAGGTGGACTTCATTACCCAGATATTGACTGGGGGGCATAAACCTGCAGGTCCTCAAAGTAGCCGGTTCTTGTCACAACAAATACAATTACATTGTCGAAACTAGCGGAGCCAACCAGAGGGGGCACTGCTGGGACTTTCCTTACCACCGACCTGATGGTCAAACTACAGGTGTTGGGACCTGGGTAATAGTGATCATACATCATTGGTTTTGTTATTACGCTTACTAAGCACGTTATGAAGGGGCAACCAACACTCTAAACTTCAGGAGTGCACATTTTCTACTAAGTAAACCTTAACGGCATAGACTGGATAAATTCTCGCAAATACAAAAGCTCCCCCAAAATGGGACTTTTTCTCATGATTTCTGAACAAGTCCGCTGTGATAAACCAATGGAACCTGATGGAAAAAGCATAAAAGTAACCATGAAAACCTATTGGCTAAATCGGTCTTGTACTGAAACATAGCTAGAAAGATAAAGCGTGTAAGGTGCTAAAACGTGAAGGTAGCGATGCTGCATTAACCGTATTATAAGAGAGAAAATAATCCGGAGACTGAGGAAATAGTGCCCGTGAGATCAGAAAGATAATCCCAAATTTTTTTCAAGTAGATAAATGAAATAAAACTTAAAACCAAGAGTGTGGGTCCCTTAGCATAACACTGGGTCATGTGGAAAAGGAGATGAGGAAAGGGCCAATCTACTGAATGTCGCCTTCTCAACTTTTTTTACCCAGGAGCAATCCCCCCTGTTAAGGGGAGCCACACTTGAGAATAAGTAAATTCTTGTTTATAATGGTCACCAAAGTAGCAGCAGAATGCTACACCACTTACTCATAACTTAGCTTTTAATTCCAAAATATAGAGTTAAAGGTCTCCTTAAATGTATATAAATCTAAAATTGCCTAGTGTATTGACCGAAAAATAATCAACAGGTTCAAGTCAGTGCGACATTATTTCACCACTTCCATACAGTGAAGACAACATGATAATCGTGGAGGAATATATGGTTTAGTCTCACCCTGTCTTCACCCGATTTGGCTAGGATGCACCGGCCTTCTGTAGGGAAGAATTCTGTCTTACCCTGTTTTTGCCGCTTTCAATCCTACACCCGTTGGTTATGACTCCCAGCCCTTACAAGGGCGGTCCCCCAATACTGTCCCTTCCTGCAGGCTAAGTGCAACCCTCAACTGTAAAGTTATTCTTTACACTCTTCCTACGCGTTTCGTGCCAATCATATGCACCTCCTCAAGGGGAAATATTTAAACATGCAGGCTTCGGCCCTATCGCTTACTAAACGTCAGGTTTGAGCAGTGGCCCAGCACCTGTGACAAGACAACGTCTCCTCCCTATCACTAGGTTATTGGTCCTGGCGTTGGCGCACAATTGTGGCGCACGGCGCTTTAACTAGTCCGTATCGCCCGCCCTCTTTACCCTGCCGTTCGATGCAGGTGACTCTACAAGTGATCCACGGCAGTTGTTGGGCGGAGTCATGAACTATGACGCTGCTAGTTTACCGCATTAATGCCCACTCTTCACCTTCTGACCGGATCCCTCCCGTCCGTGGCATGCGACCCTCAGGTTTGTGGCTCCTAATGGGTAATGAAGGGTAAAGGACCTCTTATCCTGCCCGCAACCTTAGTCGCACAGTCACACCGCGATTTTAAGTTGCAAGGGCGGTAGTTAATTTATTATACTCCCTGGCAGCGTTCTGGGAAAAAGAAAGAAGACCTTTAATTATTAGTCAGGGTTATATCTTTTCATCAACTTCTCATATTCTGCATAGTAAAATACGTTCAATGCCTTATATATACAATACAACAACAGTTATTTAGAGGCCATGGATTTCTCCATGAAGGAGGAATTTTTATAAAAAATAGTGAATTTTGTCCATCTCTCATTTGACCTTGGGGGCCACTGTGGTCAGAAAAAGATCCACTTGGGTTCTCACTTTTGTAAATTAGTCTATCCAGTCTCCCCCCCCTTTATTGGTGCTCTGCAAACGGCTTCAATGCCATAAATTTAATTTCTCACATCCCCATGGTTGATCTGGTTTATGTGGCGGGCCAGGGGTATCCCTTTTTATGTCTATGTCCCCCAGGTTGTGGTGCTCCCACTCTTCTTCTCATCTCACACATGGTCTTTCCTATATACGCATCTGCATTCACAAACTGCTCGATTACGACTCCTGGTGTTTTGCAGTTATAATTGTCTTAATCTGGTAAGTAATGCCCGTTTACTGGTAGGCTGTAAAAGAGTCGGGCATCTAGCCATCGGGGGCATGCACACAGTTCCACTACAGTTTGAAAACGGCCAGTGATCCTGGGTGGTCTCTCAAGCCATGGACTGTTCTGACTTTGGACAAGTGTCTGTGGACCTTCTTCCTTCGAGTTGATGTCCCCTTCCTGTATTTTACCGTTTGCCGCTGGGGCTCACTACTTTCTTAATATCAGGGTCCATTAAAAAGGTCCCAGTGCCTATCGATCCGAAACCCTTTGGTGGGGGGGGGCAGCTGTGGCTCCATTATCAAATTGTCCGTGATCACCTGATCACCTTCTTCCGCCTTATCTCAGTTTGTTTTTTGAGGAATCTATGTCGTTTTTATGGAGCGCTTCTGATAGCTTCCTTATAAGCTATCCGGTACCCCTTTGCCTGGAACCTACGACGCCGGTCATCTGCGTGTTTGGAAATTGTTGCGTCCTGACATTCCTTCTTAGTCGAAGTTACTTGCCGACCTTGGTGATGCCTCGTTAAGGGGCATCGGATGGCTGCTCTCCCCATCTCAGCAGGATTTGTCGAGGTACTTACGGTAGATCTCAGTCCGTCAGTGCCTCGATCACTTGTCATAGTGATGCGTACATCTAAACGGTAGGCGTAGTGGCAAACGCCATGGTTAAAGCGTAGCCTATGGATAATTTTAATCTTTTACGAATGCTCGCATTACTGGGGGGGGCCCTGCCAATGCACAAAGACGGTCGTCTATGAATCTGTACCACGCCTCGCTTTTCGAGTAAGCTGGTGTCTCTCCCTCCCCAACAACCAGTTGTTTCCCTCCCACCAGCCCAGGACACGTTGCATCGTTTGGCGCGCCACGCCACCCATGGCAGTGCCCTGAGCTGGTGTAGAAACCACCATTCAACAGAAAAAATTTTGGTAAGGCAAATTCCAGAGCTCTTAGATATAACGCTATTGTGACACTCTGTTGTATTCCTCTCGATCTTAAGAAGTGTGCAACAGCTTTTAGACCTATGCTGTGAGTATGGAGGAATAGCGCCTCCACATCAACCTTCCCAATATATGCCTTGACCCAGGAAATCCCGTCCAGCTTGTCAGAAGGTCTTAAAGTGTCCCGTGTGTATGATGGTAGTGTTGTAGACAACCTCTCTCAGGACGTTAGCCAGGTAAATACCCCACTTTTTGGGTTATGTTACCTACCCCCCGATACTATTGGGCGTCCCTTTAGTGGGGACACCCCCTTGTGTAGTGTTTGGCATACTATAAAACGTCGCCAACCACAGAGGATTTCTTGCACATCTATTAAATTCTGATTTCATCGATAAGGCCATCATTTTTGGCTTGTCTCATAAGAATGCTTAAATTCATCATATTATGCTGGTCGGATTTCCAGAAAAGGATTTTCAATAATTGTCGTTATCTTTATCCTTAAGCAGATCCATACATCATTCCTTTTGTTGGGGGGTCATCATGAGACGATGTTTACCCCCTGTGTCCGCACTCTTAATAGTAATTGTTTGTATCATTTTGTAGTGAAACGTAGCCTCCGCCTCCCTTTCTGCCCTTGAGCAATTATATTGACTAAAGGAGTTCTCTAACTGTCGTGGTCAGTGGTGAGCTCTGCTAGGATACGTCCAGAGGTGAAGCTCCAAAATGCTTGGGGGGAGACGGTACTTTTAGTTTACAGCCTTTTATATGGGCCTGCCTGTCTGTGCGAGAGTGTTGTCATCGCTAACTCGTAGCAGTCCTAATGTCTGGGAGGATCTCGTCCGGGCACCCCCCGTTCGAACTGATTGTCTATCCCGTTTTTGGGGGGGCAAAATATTTGTGCCATTTTATCTTACGCACCAACAGGTTGAGATCTTTTACCATGCAGAAGAAGTCAAATCTTAGCTTGGTCACAACTGACAGGGCCCTCCTTGTGATTTCGGATCAAACTCATGAAGTGAGGTTCATATCTGTGTATCCCTATGCTGGTTTGACCGGTCTTTAGCCTCACTGGCTAGATGCTCTATTGGGGCCTCCCGTCTGTATGAGCCCCCACTGGCCCCCGCTCGCTCAACTGAAGGGTATTCTAAAAAATCCCTAGCAGGATTTCCGGACTCAACTGCCTCTAGAATCCTCAACAGTTTAACATGAAAGAGGTACGGCGCCCCGCCTCGCAACCACTAAGATAGATAAATCACCGTGCCAGATGGCATACACCCCCGGTTCTGTCAGAATTATGTACGGTGATAGACAGACCGTTATTTTTAATATTTGAGATTCACTGAGGCTGGTTATGTTCCCAGGATGGCGGCTAGCAAATGTGGTAACCATATACAAAAAAGGATCAAATAGCGATCCTGAGAACTACAGTACCCTTAAGTCTAACTGCTGTTGTGGGAAAATATTTTGGAGGGTTTTTAGAGATTCTATCCGGAGTAGTATCACTGTGCACAACCTTATAACCCAGGCGTCATCATGGGTTTATGAGGCGATCGGTCCTGTCAGACTAATCTGATTGGTTTTTTCCCCCCCCCCTACGAGGAGGTAAGTTCAAGACTGGATCTGGTGACCTGTGGATGTTGATTCTGACTTTTCAAAAGGCATTTTCCCGGCACATGCAAAGCGTTGGGTATATACAATAGACTGCTGGCTAGGTTAGAAAATGGATGTTATCTGGGTTAGTAATGTGCTTCAGTGATAGAAAACAGAGGGTTGTCATCTAGGCACTTCCAGATGGTTGAGTTGACCGTGGGTCCACAGGGGTCAGTATTGGGGCACTTCCTTTTAATATTTTTTGAAGACCTGGTAGTGTGGTTTACACATTCAATTCAATATTGTGCAAGATGATACTAGGCTGGTAAAAGTATAAATTACTGAGAGGTCGATAGTTTACATTACGAGGGATTTGGTGGACAGCTCGGAGGGCATGGCAGAGCAAATGGTTGAATGAGGTCTTGTAGATAATTTAAGTTATGCACCTTGGGCCCTGGAAACCAGAAAGTATTTAATGATGTTCTAACCTAACGGTCACTTACATTAGTAAACTAAGCTAGAAAAGGACTAGGGCGTATTGTGTGGATGGTAGAGGGACTTAGATTTTAGTGACCAGAGCCAGGGCGCTGCTGCTAAAGCAATAACAAGATAATGTGAGTGTATACATAGGAGAGGAAGATAGTATTCCATGATAAGACATAGTTCTTCTGCCCTTATACAAATCACTGTCATGACCACACCTGGAATATTGTGTACAGTTTGGGCACCAGTATAAAAAGGATATATGTAGAAGCTGGAACGGGTGCAGAGGAGACAACCCACGGGATTAGTAGTGGAATGGGGGGACTAGAATACAATGACAGTTTGCAAAATTTTTGGATTATTCAGTTTTGAAAAAATCGACTGAGGGGAGAGCCTCATACAATGGTCCAATACCTGAACGGACAGGTACAGATCTTCCACATACTTTTATTACCTAGGCGCTTGACAAGACAAGGGGGGCATCCTCGTACCTAGAGGAGAAGGCGTTCACCTCACATAGTACAAAGGTTCCTTATATGTAAGAGCAGACGAGCTGATATGGAACTCTCTCTGCCGCAGGAGGTTGTTATGGCGGACGCTAGTGACGTTCAGAGAGGCCTGCTGATGAACTTCATGGAGGAGAAAAAAATATCACAGTTGGATGGATAAACATTTATTTTAATTCTTGAATGTTGTACTTTCTGACCTTGCCGTCGCTTCCCAAGCCTTAGATACTATGATACTATTATACTATGTCCCTCTCTCTTCTTGAAACGTAAGTAATCTTTCTAATACTGACTTCTTCTATCTTTCCACCTTCTACTAACTTACCTACCCCGCACTTTCCATCTTGGTCTGTGGGATCACTATAAGCACTGAGCAGCAGGCCCACTGTCTTAAGGTTGTGCTGGACTAATAACTCTCCTTTTCACCAATATTTCAATCTCTTCTCGCTCCTTCTTGCCGATGCTCTCAGAACATCTCCAAATCCCGAACTTTATGACACTTGAAACTTTTGTTTTTTTTTTTCCTTAAAAAAATTGCTAATTGTTCCACTTATTTCCTCTCGACTAGACTAATGTAACTCCCTACTATCAGTCGTTCCTCTCCTTAACTCTCGCCTCCACAATCTAATTCTTAATGGCACACCAGTCTCATCTTTCAGACCAACCTACCACGATGCCTCATTGTGCCATCACTGCACTGGCTGCCGTTCCTTCCTCTGCATAATGCGTACCATCCTCCTGACACAGCCGTTTGGCGAAAAACGCGCGTCAGGCGATTTTTGGGTTGAGACACTCACTGGTGACCGGCACAATCTCTCACCTGCACAGAAGAAAGGTAAAATTAATAACATGCATCTCGTAAAGGCTGTCATAATGTGAGAGTGAATAACAGTAGATAGGTGATGCAATTTACACTGTTGCTGGTCAATTTAATATCATAAATTTTCATTCTCATGTCCCATTTATGTCGCATCATCACCCATCTATTGCATTAAGTTTTTAACTTTCTACAATGTTCACCTTTTTCTATTTTTTAACCAATGGGGCACATTTCTTACGCCGGTCCCGTCGCGATCCACGGCGGGTTTTCTCCGGCGCTGATCGGGTTCTTCCTGGGTTCACTAGGTCGCGTGCCGCTGATATTCACCAGGTGTCTCTGCTGCTCCTATGTCCTCTGGAGTTGCACTCTGCTTTTTTCTGTGTATTGAGGGTTGATCTGCGAACACAAATGGCTTTTTAAATTCTGGCGGTTTTTTTTCCGATCCTCGGGTTGTCCGGTCCACGCCCACAGTTCTTCCGCGCGAAAGTCGGCGCGATTGCTCAAAAATCGATCGCGTGCTGCCACATCCCGTGAAATACAGCGCAAAGAGAAAATATTGGGGGAAAAACCCGACCGGGTCACGCGCTGCTGACCCTTAGTAAATGTGCCCCACTATATTGCTGTACGCCAACCTAAAACTTTTTGTCCGTAGCCAATTGCATTTTTAAAAACTAGGGGGGGGTGCATACCAAAAATCTCGGCATTTTCTCTCGTTGTATGTTCAAGAAAGTATATATGTTTGTAACACTCTATCTGTCCACCTTGTGTGTTCTACTATAGGTGCAAATCGATAAAGATTGAATATGTGGGGTTTTTTTTATACGAGTTCCCATAACAATGGACATAAATAGTCTGTAAGAGGATAATTCCTCATTTGTATAGCTGTCCCCCCTATTTCTCTTCTCTCATCTCAGTCCTTTTTCGCCTTCTTAGTGCTCTTGATCCCCAGTGAATATTGATTAATCTCTACCTTTAATTCGAACTCCTCATGCGCATCTCCAGGACTTCTCCAGATTTGCTCCAATTCTCTGGAATGTCCTCCCCGGACTCTCAGACTAATACCCACCCTCCAAAGTTCAAACGTGCTCCTTAAACCCATCTCTTTTATGCAAGTCCTAGCACACTCGCTAACTGCATGAAAATGTCAACTCTCCCTTTACGATCCATACATGTCCTATCGCCTGTCTGTTAATACAGCAAACAGCAGATATATACCAAGTTCCGTCTTTTCTTGGCAGTCTTTCACCTTGGACCCTGTAAAGAAAATGGCGGCTGATGACTGGTGTCAGCGCAGAATTTTTTATTTCTTAAATTAGTTATTAATTGTTTTATATTGTTTCCCTAAAGGAATGGCTGGACCATTCTACAACCTCTTTGTGTCAACACACTCATAGGCGTACGCTCTTGTGGAGCAGGGGCCCTCACCTAATTGTTCCATGCCATACTTTTTGTCTTTGTAATGTAAATATTATATTTGTCTATGTCCCCTATGATTTTAAGCACTACGGAATTCATGCGCTATAAGCAGTCCAGATATTATTATTATTATTTATATTTTAATCCCCTTGGGGTGGTCAAGGACCCTTTTAAAAGGAGAAAACCTGAAGATGTTTGGGGTACTTTCTCTTAATAGAAGAACAGCAGTCAGTCAACAGGCAATTCCCCTCACACCATCTTTTTCCAACCACTTTTTTAAACCTATGTTTAATTAAAGTGGTCGTAACCCAGCCCCTGGGAGGATCACAGAGGTCTGTAATGTGAATAGTTTAAAACATCTTGCAGTTGCTCTTTGCCAATAAACGGTGTGCCCTTTTGGAAATGTCAATTAGTGAAACATATCGAGCATTCCAGGCAATGCTTTTGTTGTGGTATTACCGAGAGGAACGCCTTAAATGATAGCGAGTAGAATAATCTAAGACAACCATAATTGCTGAACCGCTACCTGAATTGCCTCTTAGTCCTACAACATCCTACAATACTCTCAGACGGCACTTCAGTTAAGGGGGAGTGGAAACAGAGGCAACAGAAATGTGGGGTTGTGTTGTAGGTAATCCTCCAGTTAGCCTTGTTCCAGCTTTCTTTACAAGGTGAATCAGGTCATACATCTGGTCTGCAGGTTTGTCAGTATATTATCACTCCATTAATGAACCATCGGGCACCGACCAGTGGTGGTCATCCCCAGCAAACAGCTTTGTTGTGGCTTTCTAGCAAAGCCTGCTATTGTCTGCTGAAAACTAACATACCTCTTATTCTTCCGAATGTGGAGAATCCAGAGACAACCAGATTTTCCCAGGAATTGTCCAAAAGTGTGGACAGAGTGGTTGTGTATGGCAGATACCAACTACCTTTCTGCCTGCCATGCCTCCCAAAATCTAGGCCCATGTAATCAGCACTTAAAAATGCTCTCAGCAAACCTAGTTGTTCAATGAGAAATCAACACTCTGGATTTTCCATCAGCTCGCCTACCTCTGAGAAATTTAGGTTGGGGATTACATCACCCTCCTCTATCTTAAAGCTGGATGTATTTGTTTTTTTTGTATGTCACCAAAGTTGTACAGTCACTACTCCCTCTGACCTAGAAATTCATATAGTAGGTTTGTGGGGAATTGCTCTGGTAGTGTGACAGGTAAGCAGTGCAGAAGCCGTGACAACACGCCAGGTTTAAAAGTCCACTTAAGTTGTTTATTCACACTTGGCAAAACATGACACAAATTCATCAAGCCTTGGCTGTAGCACATGCAAAAACATTATAAAAAGTAATTCCTGCCCCGGCTTAGGCGCTGTCCTATTACATTTGGCGGACCCTATCTATCTGGGTACAGCGCCGGGCCACGCTCTTGGGCAGCCGCAAGACAGGATAACCCTCAGTTACCTTTGCTGTGAGAATGCATCTCGCTTTCATCTCTCCAGGTAGGGGCCTCCCTACTGCTTCTGGCCTTCAGACTAAAAATCAGGACCCTAACGAGGCCTGTGACCTGCACCTGTGGGCTATACAAAAGCCCAGGACCGAAGCCCGGGTGGAGTAGGAGGTCCCCTACAGCCTACCCCTACTCCATAATCGCATGCCCGTAGGACATTCAAAGGTGGTCCTGTGTTAGCTATGGGCCAGATGCACAGACAGAAACAGTAGGGCGCATTCCTTGCTTATCATGGTCTGCATTAACCTTGGGTTACTGCAGACAAAGCCCAGGGCTTTTTACCACCAGCATTTCCTCTGCATTTTAAGACAAGATAGCTGTTTTCCCACACAACAACATATCTCACTTTCTCACAGTTTTTTAATTGAAATTTTGCATCCCCATCTATGGGAAGCCATTGTCAGCAGGCTGCGATGGCGGTTAGCAACTAGCAACCAGATCATCAAATCAATGTTTCTATTTTTGCAAGAGGTCATTCATTATGAGCTCGGAGTTTTGGCAGGCTACTACAGTCAAAAAATGAGTATAAGACAGCGTATGTGTGAGGTAATATTTGATGTAATAGAAGGAATAGTTAGATAATATGCAAGGTTATAAGTGAGGTAAGTGAGAGAATATTTCTTTCTCAATTCCCTGCTTATCTCATCGTGATACTCCCAGTCATATCTAGAGCTGCATCTATCTACAGTTATATCCTCTCAGGGAACTGATATTTCTCAACTGTGACCTTGGAGTCTCAATCTGCCATTATTATTTACTAAAGGTCAGCTTTTGTGTGAGCTAATAATTTTTCAATGCAAACCTGTTTTGTCTTGCTGGAAATGAAAAAATTAAAAATCAAATGCTCCAGGTATAAGGACTTGCAATAAAGTACTTGTCACGGCACCCCGCTCCATACCACGATCCACCATGCCTCTCTCCGCTGCCCCGTCCCGCTCCTGTGCACTCACCCTCCGACCTCCCCCGCTCCCCGTCCGGACTAGTCTCGCGCGCAGGGTCCCTGCTTCCCTATTGCGCACTCGCTTCACTGTCTCAAGATTTAAAGGGCCACAGCGCGCAGGTGATTCGTGGTCATTGTTCTGTCCTTATTTAAACCTTTGTCTCCCTCATTACCCTGCCGGATCTTGTGTCTCTAGCCTTAGAGACAGCTTCCAAGCGGTATTCTTCCTGTGTTCCTTTCCTGCGTATTCCTGTAATTCCTGTAGTCCTGTGTGTTCCCGTCCTGAGTCCCTGTGTTGCCATGTTACCCTGAAAGTTCCGCCTCCGTGTTGCTTGCTGTGTGGCTGTGTTCCCTTCCCACCTTGCCTGGACCTCCTGTTGCTGACCCCGGACCTTGGACATTGACTTGGCAGCTCTGCCGCCTGCCCTAACCCTGTTCCTGGACTGTCTACTAGATTGTCCAATCCGCAGGTCGGCCCCGGTCGACCTCGCTGCCACCGTGGGCTGGCACGTCTGTGAACGACCTATGGTATCCTACTTCCTACTGCGCAGCAAGTCCAACCCTCTTTGCGGCTGGCCTCTGGGTGACTACCATGTTGCCGGCTATGCTCCGTTTCCGGGTGTGGGCTAGTTTTCCATCTCCCGCGCTGGGGGGGTCCCGAGATCCCCTGATCCTAACATTTAGATCCGTCCATGGATCCGCCGAGGTTCGCTTCCACTGTCGTCCCAAAACTTGCCAACCATTGTGGTCAGCAATGCCCTGGAGATTTTCCGCTCATCGTGACCAGCTGATCAATCACCACCAGCTGCAACAGCTTTCTAAGAGCCCGCCCAGCAACGCACCGGCTCCTGTGTTTCGCTCCCGCGACCCCAGCCGGTCCGTCTGCCTCCTGCCGCGATCCCCGACACGGCTCTCTATGCCCCTCAAGTTTGACGGAGATCCCAAGAACTGCCGGGTGCCTTATAACTCAGTGCATCTGCATAGAGCTGATGCTTCACATTTTGCTCGGAGCGTCTAAGGTGGCAATTCTTCGTCAGTCTCCTCTCCGGGAAAGGCCCTGGCCTGGGCTACCCTCTTTTATAGAGGCGACCAGTCAACGGTCTACTCTCAACTCTTTTTGGGCAGAGTTTCCCGGGCTGTGTGTGAGGAACCTCACGGGGCCTCTTCTGCCGAGACTGCTTTACTTAACCCGCGCCAATGCAGCTCGTCTTTGGGAGAGTATTCGGTTTCAGTTCCGCCCCTGGGCCGCTTAACTTGCCTGGAATATGCAGGCAGCCCTCACGCTACCGTTTAAGAAGGGACTCTCCTCTGCGCTAGGTTAAGGACGCTCTGGCTGCTCGGGATCTGCCGTCAACACTCTGAGTGGTCTTAACACACTGGCCACGCGGATTGGATGTTCGTTCAGGAACGGCTCCGAGGAATTCCGCACACGATCACACCTCAAGTCCCCGGTAAGACGTTTTCTCCTCACCTGCTTCCGCCGTTCAAAGACACTCTCCATCCTTCAACCTGAATTGTCTGCTGAGGAACCCAGCAGTGGCAGAATCCGGCTCTCCCCCAGAGCGTTCAAGCGCCGACGGAGAACCTCTGTCGTCCTGTGCCATCCCGAGCACTTCACATTGTGTCCTGTCCTTTCCCTTCCTCAACGTCCGGGAATGCCCAGTCACCTAGGCTTCTTGGTAGAAGCGTCCCAGGTGTAAGTACAGCTTCTCCACGTCTGAACTCCTTCCTGTGCTCCCTCAGCGTGCACCGGTACCCAATCCAGGTTTCTCTTCTGCTCCTGGATCGGGCTCTACAAAGCGACTTCGTGATGCAGCCTTGTCTCTCAGCATCCCTTCCTCCTGGTGGTTTTCGTCTCGAGAACCATGCTATTTCCTCTTTCATGGTCAGGATTCTCTCGTGCCCATCGGTTTCGCACGGAACCCCCTGCTTCTGCAGAGTTGGGTGCCCTACATCAAAGAACTTTTCTTTTTTTGGGTGCTGGCCCCAAGCACATCTGCTCTACTGCGTGGTCTCCCTGTTTTGCAGCTTCAATGCCGCGGCGGTACTGGACTGGTCCTCCTGGCAAATCCTCCGTTGGTACCGACTGGGCTTCACTTGTGTATTCATATTTCCCGTCCGCTATCCTGGGAACTTCGACTCTGGCGCCCAGTCTCTGGATGGTCTGCCAGCTTGTTATCGGTACTTTTTTGATGTTTTTTCTCCAAGAAGGCAGCGGAGATTCTACCACCCACATCGTCCCTATGATTGCCCTGTGGATCTTCTTTCTGCCGGCCACTCCTCCAGAGGTCGTGTCTTCATCTTCTCGTCGGTACCTGAGTCTATACCTGGTCCGACTCCATCAAGAGATCCTGGCAGAGGGGTCCTCCTCTCCTGGCTGTCGCCGGTTTCTTCTTCGTTACCAAGAAGGACGGCTCCCTACGTCCTGTAAGATTATCGTGGGCTGAATAAGATCACGGTAAAAAACTGTTACTACCCCTGCCGTGGATTAAGACTCTTGATTCCGCCTCGTGGTCCAAGGTGTTCTCCAAGCTGGACCGCCGTGGTGCTTACAATCCAGCCGATCCGCAAAGGTTGACGAGTGGAAGACGCGTTTAACAACACCCTTGATGGCAATTTTGAGTATCTATATGGGCCCTTTGACTGGGTATGCCCCTGCTGTTTTTTCCAGGTTTGTGAACGACATTTTTCGGGACGTCTTTATACATGTGTCGTGGGTTACCATCAGATGACATCTTTGGTGTACTCTCCAGCCTTGAGTCCCACCATGCACATCGTACACAAGTTCTAGGCGACTTCGTGTCCATCACCCTCTTGCGCCAATTTAGAAAAATGCCTGTTTCACCAGCACTGCCCTTCTTCTCTCTGGTTACTAATTTCCGACAGAGTGGCCTCCAGATGGACCCCCGTAAGCTGTCTGCGATTCTTCAAGTGCACGTCCCGAGAGTGCCTCGCGAGTCCATACAGAGGTTTCCTGGGTTTGCAAACATACGGTAGTGTTTATCGCCCATTTCCTTCTCACACTGGTGTCTCCCATCCGTGGCGCTCACAAAGAAGGTGCCAATCCACGTGCTGTCTCCAGCTGCTGAAAGGCCTTCTCCCAGTTTAAAGTCTGCTTTTTTCCTTCCCTGTCACTCCCTGCTATCTATGGCCAAGATACACGACAACCCTTTCTTCTGGAGTGGACGCAATCCTCCATAGGCGCTGATCGGTGCTCACGTCAGAAGAGGCTCCAAGGGCCGAACTTTGACTTGCTGTTTCTTTTCAAGACTTTTTTTCCCCAGCTGATGAAACTGTATCCTTGGAGACACGACGAACTATTGCCATCAAACGTGCTCTGAAGACTTGCGGTATCTTCTGGAGGGAGCTCTCCATCCCTGTTTGTGTGTACCACTGACGCACAGAATCTTCTGTACCTCCAGACAGCTAATCCCAGGCAATCCCGGTGGTCTTTGCTTCTTCTCCCGGCTTTGGACCTGCTTTTCATGTTCGTCCGGCAGACAAGATGTCAAGGCTGATGCTCTGTCCCGTTCTTCAGATGTTGTTGGGATAACCATTTCCTCCGGCAACATATTCTTCTCCTGATCACTTGTTTGTTGCAGCTCGCGTGTACCTTCAGCTTGCTTACCCCTCCTGGCACGAACGTATGTTGAACCTGCTCTCAGGAAGAGGATATCGTCTGGGACATGCTTCTCTGTCTGGCGGGACGCCCCTGGGGTGCAACGTTTCCGTGGCCTCATCTCTCGCTATTACTGTGTGGCACAGACTGTCAAAGATGTTCGGAGTTTGTGGGACTCCTGCTCCTCCGGTGCCCTGATCCGCTAAAGCCTCTCGTCTCAAACGCCGGCTGACTGTTACTACTTACTTTTACTTCGCCGTTGCGGTGCCCAGTTCGCCGTGGTCTCACGTGGCAATTGACTTTGTTTACCGATCTGCCTGTCTCCTCGGCAATAATGGTTACCATTGGTGGTGACGGACTGGTTTTCAAAATGTCCGCATTTTGTTCCCTTCCGTCTTCCGTCTTCACCACAGCTTGCCAGTTTGTTTTCTTCAAACATCTGATCTTCCGGCTGTGGGCCTTGCCACGCTTCTTCACATTGTGTCCTATTGAGGATCCATTTGTGTGTCAAAATTCTGGCGTTCTTTTATGTCCCAGCTGCCGTCATCCTTGCCTTTTCTTCTGTTGCGTCTGCTTACCACCTCAGTCTATAGGTCATAGAAATTGGTGAACCAACTTTGGCTGGCTATCTTGCGCCACACTTCGTCTCAGCCCTCAAACATTGGACTGACCCTTCTAACCTTGGCTGATGTTCTCTTACAATTCACTGGACTCGGGACTCGTACTGGTTCGCTCCGTTCTTTGTTGGTCTATGGCAGTATTCCTTCTGCCCACCTCTCCCTCTGTCTACTCCCTCTGTTGTCCCTGTGTGGAGACTGGTGCAGGATCTCAAGCTTGTTTGACCAGACCCCGCCATCCCTCTAACGAGCTACAGACACTACCAAGACCCAGGCTGATAAAAGGACGTCGACTCCTCCTGTCTTCTCTCCTGGTGACAAAGTATGTGCTATCCATCCTCCAGATACGTCCGCCTTAGATAACCCACTATAAACTTTGGGCCCCGGTTATCCGGCCCCTTTGAGGTATCAAGCGTCATTAATATGGGCATCAATCTCTGCCTTCCTTCCATCTATGCGCATGTCCCGAACTCCTTCCTTATCCTCCCCTGAAACCATGTCGTCTTGAACCGCCGCTTCACCATCAATCCCTCCTCAGGCCCTGAAGGCTGATTCCCTAGCTTGTATATGAGTTCAAGGAGTCTGTGACATGAAGTCGTAAGGGGAACGGTTCTTCTCCTTGTAGATTGAATGGGTGTGCGTTGCCTGAGGAAGATGCCTGTAGCCCTGAAGAGAATATTCTTGATCGGACTCTCCTCCAGAGTTTCTTGGACCAGAAGAAGAGGGAAGGCCCAAACGGGGGGGGGTTACTGTCACGCACCCCCGTCGATCCACCCACAGATCGCGGGTCACCCGTCCCTGTCACGGCGCCGCCTGCGACTCACAATGCGACTCCGCGGAGCTCTCACACGCGGGTCCTCTCCTCCCGGGCTCTCCGCCTGTTCTATAACCTGCTCGTGGCGCTTGCATTTCCTCCGTTTGACCCGCTTCCGACTTAGCTCGCCCGGCCTCTCCCTGAGCGGATCACTTTTGCCTCAAGCTTAAAGAGAGCCAGCCGCAGTGATTGGCGTCTGGTTCTGATTTCCTGTTCCTTGTTTCCGTATCCTGGCCTTTGTTGCTGTTAACCCATATTTTGGCTTTCCCATTCCTAGGAAACTCCGCAGTTCGTCCTGCGTATGCTTCGGCGCTTGTGTTCCCGTTCCTATCCTGGTGCCCCTTTATAGATCCTCTCCTTGTTGCCTTTCGTCACCTGCCTTGCCTCTTTGGTACCCCGTTGGACCTGACGTTGCATCTCTCCCGTCCTGTCCCTCACCCTGTGCCTGGACCTGTCTACAATTGTCCATCCACTTCAAGGCCCTCGACTCAGCGCTGCCACCGTGGGCTGGTCACGCCTGGAACGACCTGTTGCAATCCTGGCCGCGCAAGCCCAACCCCGCTTTGCGGCGGCTTGTGAACCAGGTGCGCTAGGCTCCGGTTCCGGGTGTTGTGCTAGTTCCACTCCTCACCGTGTCCATAGGATCCACTGATCCTAACAGTACTTCACGGCATCCCTGACAATTGTTTGTTACTTGTTGCATATTTTTGTGTTAAATTAAAATTTGAATACTTCTATTTATGTGGATGTTTTTCATAATAGAATAATTTTTGATTGCAAAATATTTCTGTTTACCACACAGTATATTTTTGATATACCAAGAGCCAACGGAAAGGTGGCAATCCGGTCAATTCCTAGGGATGAGTGCGGTGCTTTTTATAGGTTTAATACCAACCGCTACTGTTGCACTACTTAAATGAGAAGCGGTGAGCGGCCAGCTTCTCTTATAGTAAGGTAACAGCTGACTTCCTAGGTGGGGACCACGCCAATGGAACTGGTAGGGACACGCTTGGTGCGAAGAGCTCCGCACGAAGCACACTTGATGCGGAAAAAATGCAAAGTTCTCCTCCCGCCGTCAGGGGGAAATCGAACCCCCGTCATCGCCGCGTGACAGGCGGGTGATACTCACCACTAGACTATATAGAGGACAAGCCCTGCTGGCGGCCGTCACGCTGCGGCCAAAGTCGCTGCTTGCGACCCCCCAGCAGGGCCTCTTTCCATCACC
>CM033647.1:129961294-130090413 GCA_019512145.1 Engystomops pustulosus
CATGCACTCTGAATCAAAGGTGGTTGAAAGCAACAAACGGCGGCAGTTGATGGAAATTGCATTCAGTGCAATGAATGACTGACATCCTCCGACAAAAGCGGGACTCTTGGAAGTTGACGGAAAGATCGGAATCTCCGGCAGATGCCATGCTCTTGGGATCTCTAGGGTTCGGCCGTTGTGCACCTCACAGTCTTCTGCCACCCTGAAAACAGCTCCAAAGAGGATATCTGGAGTCCTCTTATTAGCCAAGTGGTCTGGAAAGAAAACTCTAAGTCTGACATTTCGCACATCGTTTCTTTTGCGGCCGAAGGAAAAGTGGCGGGCTGATCATTCTAGGGATGAGGCGGTGCTTTTAGTGTGAACAACTGCTACTGTCGGCGCTACGGAATCCGAGGAGCTGCGAGCGGCAAGTTTCTACGAATATCAACGGAAAGCCGACTCCTTAGTGGGCCATGTCCAAGAAGGAACTGTGAGGACAGTCTTGGGAAAGAGCTCGCACGAAAGCAAGACTCGGGCGAGAAAAATGCAAGCTCCCCGTCGGGGATCGAACCCAGTCTCCGGTGACCAGGCGGGGATACTCACCACTATACTAACGAGAGGAAACAAGCTGCTGGCAAGGGGCCTTCCGCGCTGCGGCCACATAGTCGAGCTGCTGTGCGACCCCCCAGCAAGGCCTCTTTCATACACCTCTATAATCAAAGGGTTGTTGAAAGCAAACAACCCGGCGGCAGTTGAGGGAAATGCATTTCAGCGATAATGACTGACATCACCTCCGACAAAGAGGGACATCTTGGAAAGTATGACGGAAAGATGGGAGTCTCCGGGCAGATGCCATTGCTTTGGATCTCTACGGGTTCGGCCGGTTGTGCCTCCTGCAGATCTTCTGCCACCTTAAACAGCCTCCTAAAGAGGATATCTGGAGTCTCTTATTAGCCAGTGGTTGAAGAAAATCTCAAGTCTGACCATTTCAGCACACTGTTTCTTTTGCGCCAAGGAAAGTGGCGGTGCCGAGCCATTCCTAGGGATGAGGCGGTGCTTTATAGGTGAAACCAACCTGACTATGTCGCCTACGTGACGAGGAGCTGGCGAGCGGCCAAGCTTCTCGGATCAACGGAAAGCTCGACTTCTGAGGTGGGACCATGTCCAAGAAGGAACTGTGAGGACAGTCTTGGGAAAGAGCTCCGCACGAAAGCAAGACGGTCGGGCGAGAAAATGCAAAGCTCCTCCCGTCATGGAATCGAACCCGTGTCTCCCAGCGTGACAGCGGGGGAGACTCACCACTATACTAACGAGGAACAAGCTGCTGGCAAGGGCCTGTCGCGCTGCGCAAGTCGGCTGCTTTGCGACCCCCAGCAAGGCCTCTTTCCATGCACCTCTGAAATCAAAGGGGGTTGAGCAAACAAACGGCGGCGTTTGATGGAAATGGGCATTCAGTCTGAATGAATGACTGACATCCTCCGACAAAGACTACTCGGCTACTTCGAAGAACCGAGTATGAGGATGCCCCATATGTGGTGGTGACTGCTGTATGGGCACATGGCTGAGCATAGAAGGGAAGCTGCACCATTCAGGCGTGTTTGCAATGTCACATTTACAGGACATAAAAATGTTTATTTTTTGTAATTTGGAACATATGGGAGAGTATTTTTTGTGTGGCTAGATCCACTTTCAGGTTACATATTTAGGGGGGCTCAATTGATCAGATTTTGTTAAACTCTTTACTTTCGGTGGAGTGGTTAAAAAAATCATAATTCTTGTTTATGCGTTTTTAGCATTTTGACGACAGCCGTTCACATACCAATAAATAAATAATGTTTTATCTTATTCTAAGGGTGACATCACGATACGGAGGGCGATTACTACCATTTATATGGCTTTTTATGGTTAATGTTTTGCAGAAATATAGAACCATTTGTGAGAAATTGCTGTTTATGTAACAGTAACAAGGAGACCAGAACATTAATATTTTTTGTTTACCAGAGCTGTTTATAGCTTTTTTTGCGGGACAAGTGTACTTTTTCTGGATTCATCATAGTATCATAGTATATAAGGCTGGAAGGAGACGCAAAGTCCATCAAGTCCAAACCTTCAAGTGATTAAACATAAATGGGTACCCATAAACCGTGATTATTTTTCTCTCCCAGAAAGTCTCATCCAGGCCTCTCTTGAAACATGTACGCAGGAGTCGGCCCATAAAACCTACCTGCGTGTAGCAGAGAGTTCCATAGTCTCCGTGCTCTTACAGTAAAGAACCCTTTGTCTAGGTGATGGTGAGATGATAGAATCGCTCTCTCATAGGCGGTTATTAGAGGATGCCCCTTGTCCGGTCACAGGCCTGAGGTATAAAAAGATCTTTGGAGAGGATCCTTGTACTGTCGTTCAGAGGTATTTGACATTGTAATGCGGTCTTCCCCTCAGTCGTCTTTTTTTAAAACAATGGAATTAATCCCAAAATTTGTAATCTGTCATTGTATTCTGTCCCCACAGGCGCTAACAATCCTGGTTGCTCTCCTCTGCACCGTTCCAGCTCTACTATATCTTTTATATACGGGCCCAAAACTGTACACATATATCCATGTGTTGGTCTGACCAGGAATGTCGTATAACGGCAGATTATGTTTTATCATGAGATTCTATTCTCTCTTGATACCCCATTAGTTTCTATTGCTTTAGCAATGCAGTTCGCCTGGATCTTGCGTACACTAAAATTAATGTTTACATCCACCAATACGCCCAGTAGTCCCTTTCAGCTTCAGTGCATACTATGTAATTGACCGTTTTAGAACAAATTATAACTTTTTTTCCATGGCCCAATTGCATAAACTTTACATTATCTACAGGAAACTCATCAACATTCTCTGCCCATCCCTCAAGATTCACAACCTCTGTAATGCTTAAACTCGACTCTCACGTATTTATTATTTACCCAGCTTAGTAGTCATCTGCAAATATTGGAAAACATGGACTGTGTAACCCCACTCAAGGTCATTACAAAGAAATATGTTACAAAAAGAGAGTGCCCCAATACGACCACTGTTGCACTCCACTAGGTAACATTCAACCCAATCTGAGAATGTGCAGTAATGACCACCCTCTGTTTTCTATCACTAAGCCAATTATACCAGATAACACAGATTTCTCCTATTCCCAGCAGTCTCATTTATATACCAACCTTTCATGTCGGGAGGCTTAGATAAATGCGCTTTTCTTTTTATGAGATCTGGTGTGAAAATTTCATAATTTTTGCAAGTTTCTTTGTGTTTCTTTTCACGCCGTTCACTGTATGGGTTCAGGGACAGTTTTATTTTATTGTACGGGTTGTAAAAGACGTTGTGATGCCAATATGTTGTGTTTTTTTGGTTGATTTTCACTTTTATGTTTATGGGATATTGAATGGGAGGGACTTCAAGGGACTGTTTATTCTTTTAATAATTTTTTTTAATGCACTTTTTTTTTTACGGTTTTATTGTCCCAGGGTGGGGACATGAACAGTGATCATTTGATCACTGTTCATTGTAAATATACTGCAATACTAATGTATTGCAGCATATTACATAGTCAGCCTATGCATTCTGCCGATCGTCGCGGTGATTCACCATAGACGCTGCGGTCACAATGACTGCGGCGTCTATAGGGTTAAACAGCCGGGATCCCGGCTACCGCGTACTGCCGGGATCCCACGGCGATCGCACGTGGCTCAGCTTCTGAGCGGGTGATCGCAGAGACACGATACTACGTCAAGGTGCGGGAACGACCCGCATCTATGACAAGTATAAAGATCGCGCATGAAGCAGCACTCCGATAGTGAAGAAATTGGCTTTATTCCACATGACAAAACAGCAACGTTCCCTTATCAATAAAGGCATTCTTGAAAATGCCTTTATTGATAAGGTGAAACGTTGCATGTTTTTCATGGTGGAATAAAGCCAATTTCTTTTCACTAATCGGAGTGCTGCTTCATCACTATCTTTACTACTACGGTGGGTTGTATCAGAACCCGTTTGGAAGATTTTTGCACCCGTTCCTGTCTTTTGCTCGGTGCTGCTCCATAAGAGGATTTTTGCCTAAGGCCCCTTCCACACTTGCGTTGCATTTCACGTCAGAGTTTGATCAGGGTGCGATCAGTTTTTGGTCAGTGAAAAACGCACATTTTGCACAGATTGCAACAGTTTCGGTACAGTGTTTGTGTCCAGTGTCTCCGCTTGCACAAGCGTTTTTGATGCAATAATGCGTTTTTCACGCGCGATAAATACGCGTGAAATGACTTCAGGGCTGAGACTCTACTCATTTCTATGGCAATTGATGCGTGAAAAAACGCATGCATTGCAAGTGTCTAGAGTCGATGCGTTTTTGATGCATCTCATAGACTTGTATGGTGCGTTTTTCACGCGCGTTACTTGCAAAAGTAGAGCATGGTGAGATAACAACGCGGGTGGTGTGTGCGGGAAAAAAAATGCAAGCTGAACAGAAGACCCAATGGTTTTACAAGGGTCAGAGTCCATTGCCCAGTTCTGCGCATCACCAGAGACACGCGCAGAAAACGACGCAAACGCGCGTGAAAAACGCAAGTGTGAAAGGGGCCTAACACTATGACGTAATATCACGTCAAGGTGCAGAAAGGGGTTTAAAAAAATACTACATGCTCTATATTTTATTTACGTCTCATTCACAGTACAATACGTTACGTTGGACAATAAGCCCATTAAAATGGATGGCCATACTGGCCCTTGTAATGAATGGGGCTGTATGCTACACACACCTATAGGGCCGTCTATAAGTCCGTTTTCAAACATTTGTGTGCATGCGGCCTGAATCTGTATATAGGTAATGTTTTTCATCCATATGTGCACGTTTGTCACTGTATCTGTACCGTATTTGTTTAAAATACGGTGGGCTGGCAAATAATGGCTGGCTGGAAGTATGCACCTCCCACTGGTTCTGCTCTCTCTAAATACTGCATACTACACATATATATGGCAGGATAGGGTGCACAACTGTATTCAACATGCATTCAATATGCATTTTAAACGTTCCCATAAATTACTTCAATGGTAGATTTCCTCACATTTAGATTAAAAAAAGCTCTTTCCCGGGCGAGTAAAGATGTTACAATACTTGTGTCCCATATATCTTATCCAATTAGTGAATAAAATAAGGTTAATGCAGTTGCCTAACCCTGAGGAAGAGAGCCAAAGCTGTTGAAAACGTGTTTTGTTTGAGCTGTATTGTCTTACCCCTCTACCTGTACCCATAGTGACGTCACAGGTACTTCCGCAGCTAGCAAGGTGAGCCCCACCATCTAGGGCTTCACTGCATTTACCTTCTTTCATTCACTAATTGGATCTTTACTCACCCGGCAAGGAGTTCACCCACTATTGGGTATCGCCGATCATCTAGCAGTCTGGTGTTCCATAGACACAGACCGCACAAGACGCAGGATATATATATATATATATACCCCAATGTACTATATATCCAATACTATCTATGAAGGTTGACATATAGAAGTACTATAGAATAGCACAGATATTACCTTATATTGTATATATTTGTTCCATATGAGAAAAGGACCTCTCATACTATACAGGCGAAGCCACTCTCTCAACTGGCTCACTTATTCATTGACATCACTTCACTTACTGCACTGACACATGTTACTACCTTCAATAAATGTACATATTATATTAGTATAAGTAGCATTTTAAATATTGTAATTCTTTATAACAGTAGATACTGTTTTTTTTTTCATGTGAGCCATGGTACAAGATTCACTTCTGGCACATAAGGGTGATGGCACACGTGGCGTTTTGAACACGTTTTTGGCCCATTTTTAAGCAGTCCGTCAAAAACAACATGCGGTTTTCAAAAACGCATGCGTTTTTTTGAAGGACTGCTTAAAAACGGGCCAAAACCGCCTTCAAAATGCCACGTGTGCCATCACCCTAGGGTAGAGGGCCTTTCATGAATTTGAATCTCACCCTTGGCTTACCTCCACTCCAATAACCTATGTGTGTAGCTCCTGTCCCGGTATTTTACGTCTGGCTCTCAAGCTGTCCTATCTAATTTAAACGCTAGGTCTCACCAATCTACCATCACTACTGTTTTCTGACTAATGTAGTTTTTCTTTTCGCAATAACGCTGTAATAAGTTCTAAGACAACCCTCTAAGCGCAAGTCTCCAGCGCGACTGCATCAAACATGGCCACCAAAACAACCTCGTCACAGACAGAACATTTTTTTCAAACTAGAACGGAACAAACATGTGCACGTTTTAGAAAGAAGTGTTAATTTCCCCCCAATCCCTTGGTCACTTCCCGCAGCATGCATTGGGGTTTGAATCGATCAGCGAAAGAATGTGATCTTCCGCAGTTAATTGGCTGATGACTGAAAAGTGGGCGGTACCTGGTGGAACGGGAGCAGGCGCATTTATCAGGGCGTTCCACGAATTACGTCATTTGGGTATTTCCGCAGCGCTTTTAGGGATTGTCTGCAAATGCGTGTGTAAGGGGGCGTGGGTTCAACGAAGTAAAAGTGTACTTGAAGGAAAAAGAAGGGATTTTTTTTTATAGATAGACAAGTGCTGGGTTGTTGGACGTGTACGGTGGAGCATACTATACTGGAGCTGAGAGTTGTCTCCACTAACTATGGAAGGTAAGTGCGGGTCGGGCCCGTAATTAGCATAGTTAGGGAGTCGTGTGACGTCTTTGTAGCTTCTGCTGCTGTCATGTCACACCGCGCTGTTCTGTGCTGCTCATAGAGACGTGTTTCCGTATTTTACCCCAATGTATGGAAGAAATAAGGCTCCGTAGTAGAAGAAACATTGGTTATCAGGAAGTCACTTTTTGAATATTTTACCCGAATACTCATTTATTGTGTTGTTACTTAGTCTGCAGGTGTATATTCTCCTTAGTTTTTCTTAAATCATCTACCCCCCTCTCTAAATACATTACATTTTACAGTGAGGCCTAAGCACAGTTTTTCCAACTTTAAGGGGTTGTCCCAAGCCTTCATGTTCACTCCTATCCACAGGTTGAGTGTTGGTGGCTTGACCACTGGGACACCTATAAATTCCATTCCTAATAATAACTGTAGTTGTATTTTTTATGGGATTGCAGGAGATGACAATCTGTAGCTGGAATATAGTGAATGGAGAGTTGGGAATCAGAACAAGGACCCTCGTTCTCGAGATTGGAGGGGGTCCTAGCAACCAAAGCCTATAGTATATTATTTCTTATCTTGTGGGATAACTTTTAAGCTTTTCCTAAAGTTGCCTGGAAAGTACGACTTGAACTAGAAGATGTATTTGCTATAACAGCAGGTAACTGGAAGGCTCAGATTATGGGGGCGATAATTGGCGCATGATTGTTGGGCCATGCTGGATACATCAAGAGCAGGGGCGTATCAAGGAGAGGCTGGGCCCCATAGCAGCCCCATTCGCTTAATGTATATGTATATATGTATATATATGTAAATTCACATGTTCATACACTCTTTTACACACATGGGGGGATATTTATCATACGCCGGCGCTCATGTTATGCCCACCGCTGCATATTCGTAGCGGGATACATCAAGAGACTTCCGCCTTTATTGTACACGATACAGGGTCTGGCTTAGAAATAAACATGTGAAGAGTCAACGGCAGCAGCAAGTGTGCAGGGACAGTAACGTCGGTGCCGGCCCACTCCCATTCGGGCCTGGCGTAGTTTTGGGTGAAAACCAGCGAATGAACGTTTGCTGGTTTCTCAAAAGAATGCACACAATATGGATAGTTTAAGGGTAGCATCCACACAATCATGTGACCCTTGAAGGGCTTAGAACACGCTGGTGACATAATTTTTCAAACTTTGGTTTTTTTTTTTTTGTTTTTTTTTTTATGCACCTACAGAAATGGATATCATAGGAATGTTATTATGTAGTCAAAACATCTATAACAAGCATATTTAACATCCAAATAAAGTATATAAAAGAAAAAAATGTACATATTAGGGATCAATCTGTACAATAAATCTAAATCCATATTGAACCCGCTCCGGGAATGACAAAAAAAAGAAAAGCTTTGCGTAATATACAATTTTTCATCAAATACGCTCACCTAAAATGTTCTAAAAAGCGATCCAAAAAATGTACTTGCCCTAATGTGATATGACTGAAAAGAACAATTCTTTTCACAAAAAATAAGCCCTCAACCAGACCTGTCGACAGAAAAATGCAGAAGTTATGCCCCTGAAAAGTTTTTGATAGTAAAAAATTTTTGGATTTTTCTCCAATACAGGCAGTCCCCATGTTACGTACAAGATAGGTTTGTTCTAACTGTATGCTTTATAATTGTAGATCCAGACAAATTTTTTTTTTCTTTTTTTTGCCCCAGTCACAATTGGAGTTTCAAAATTTTTTTGCTGTGATTGGAACAGGTATTATCAATAAAGCTTCATTACCTACACCTTACAGCATTTCAGCCTGGGACTATAGAAAAGCATCCAGAGGGGTTCACCAGGGGCAGATGGGTCCGTCTGTAAGTCGGGTGTCCTTAAGTAGATGACTGCCTGTATTGGTTTTTCTCAGTAAAATTGAACAAAGATAAGAAAAACTATATAAATGAGTTACCACCATAATCGTAGTGAACCATAGAATAAAGGTAAAATATTATTTTTATGTTACAGTGAGCAGAAAAAAGGGCTAAAAAATAATAATTGGGGATTTTGACTGTGTCCCCCTTGAAATGGTAAATAAAATCTCATGAATAAGCTATAGACCCCCAAAATGAATTATGTATACGTTGTATCTCTCACTGATAATAAGCCCTCATACACTATGTTCACATTACCAGAAAAAAATTATATTTTGTACAATGGAACAATACAAATCTGCTCTGAATGGTGCTGCTTTCATTCCATACCTGGCCATGGGCCCATACAGCAGTCATCACCACTTGTGGGGTTATTGGTATACTCAGGAGAAATTGGGTATCAACTTTTGCAGAGCATTTCATCATTTAGTTAATTGTGAAATGCATGAATTTTCCCAAAAAATTAAAAAGATTGTAAATCGCACTCCCATTTTGTTTTAACCCACGTGAAGCACTTAAAGGGTTAATAGAAGTTGTTTTGCATACATTGAGGGGGGTAGTTTCTATAATGGGGTAATTTATGGGGTTTTACTATTCTTTAGGGCTTTCAAAGTCACTTGAAAGTTGAGTTGTCCCTCAAAATGTGAGTTTTGGCGGTTTAAGTTCTAAGCCTCATAACATCCTCGAAAAATTTGAGGAGACATTAAATATCATTCCAACATAAAGAAGACATTCTGGAAATGTTAGTTATTAAGCTTTTTAGGTAGTTTGACTATCTGCCTTGAAAGCAGAACATTTCAAACTTTGAATATGAACATTCTTTTCCAAACTTTTTCATTTTTAAAAAAAATTTCTTTAAACGAAGCACAAAACTTATCGCTTAAATTTTACAGCTAGCATGAAGTACAATGGGGCACATATACTTACAGGGTCACCGGAATTCACTGAAAGTGCATTGTCCGTCTATAAGGCAAGGTGCGGCGATGATTGTGTGCCTGAAATCATGAATGTGTCACTTCCCCGCTCAGGTCCGACAGAGTTCCCCATCTTTTTGTGGTGCATCTTTAATGTGGGTTGTGCTACACAATTTAAAAGTTAAATACTGCACTCTGTCCGAATTAGTCGGACTGTCCGACGACACATTCCCTAATTTGTGTCGCATGGAAGCCATCGCAGCTGCGCCACAAAGAGGATCGCATGAACCACAATCCTAGTCCACACACTTCTTAAATACCTATGCAGGCCGTTTTAGCCCCAAAAAAGGTGCAGAGTCCGACAAAAGTGTGCAGCGCAACCCTTACTAAATGAGCCCCAATGTGTCTTGAGAAAACATGATGTTGCTGATGTGATGTCACAGGGATTTCTTAACCCCTTACTGACATGTGACGTAATACTACGTCACATGCTGGGTGCGGGTGCATGGAGAGGGCTCACGGGCTGAGCCCTCTCCATAGCCGGTAAGTCTTTGCTGGATATTGCAGCAAAGGCTTACTGGTAACACCCGCTATCGGTACCCGCTGACGGTGGCTTCAAAAAGACGTCATCGGGGAGCGGCGATCCGTCACCATGGCAGCCTCGGGTCTTCCGAAGACCCGCGGCATCTTCGGGTTAACCCATTAATTCAGCGCATTGTAATGAATGAGTAAAATCCCCATATACTGCCATAGGATAGTACAGACAACCTAGGGTTAAAGTACCCTAGGGAGTCTTAAAAATAGTAAAAATAAAAAAACCTAAACTCAAATCACCCCCCTTTCCCTAGCACTGATATAAATTAACAGTAAAAATCATAAACACATTAGGTATCGCTGTGTCCGAAAATGCCCGACAGTCCTAAAAATTATAACATTGTTAACATCATCAAAAGCTACAAAAAAAAAACCACCTCCCAAAGCTCCGTACACCAAAGTATAAAAAAGTTATTAGTGCCAGAAGATGGCAAAGTTTTTTTTTTTTTTTTTTTTTTTTTTTTTTTTTTTTTTTTTTTTTTTTACAGGAGGGTTTAATTTTTGTAAATGTATGAAAACATTATTAAACCTATACAAATTTGGTATCCCCGTAATCGTACTGACCCAAAGAATAAAGGGCATACAGTGAAATTCGTAAAATCCATGCCCACAAGAATACGGCACAAATATGGTTTTTTTAACAGTTTTACTGCATTTGGTATTTTTTTTTTCCCCACTTCCCAGTACGCGGCATGGAATATTAAATACCACCATTTTGAAGTGTAATTTGTTACGCAGAAAATAAGCCATAACATGGCGTTAAGGGGTCTTCCCATTAAAGAAAATTCTCACATTTCAAACCCTAGTGATTTTAACACAATAAAGATAATTTTACTCAGTTTTCACTACTATCACTCAGTGATGGTCAGTGTAAGATTCCAGAGTGTGGGCAGGGACTCTCTAAACGGACACATTGAGGCACATTTACTTACCCGGTCCGGAGGAGTTCACGAAACTCATGAAGCTTCATTGCAGATACATTTGATAACTGCTATAGGTGTTTATTGTAGCCTAGGACTAAAGTATGGTAAATTTATCAGAATTCAGAGGTCCGTTTGTAACTAGGAGTCGTCTGTCAGTCAGGTGTTTTTAAAGAGGACCTGTCAGCACTAGTAAGCATCTCCTAGTGCTAAAACAAATGCAGCAGTGTTACAATGATAGCATTATCTGAAACCTCTGCGGAGTACAATGAAAACGCCGGACCGCTTTGAGAGTATTCATGAGGGGGCGGTCCGAGGCGCTTCCTCTTCCCCGGGCCGCCTTATTCGCTCCATAGCTTGGCAGTGACTGCCGTGTGTCATGCGGCAGTAACCGCCCCCTCATGAATACGCCGGGCCACTGTGAGAGCTCCTAGTGCCCAATTTCTGGATGACATGTCCTCTTTAAGTAGGGGACCACTTGTATAAAACAACATGATAAAATTATTCGACAGGTTATTTCAAATATGTAAAAGTTTTCTTGTGGTTTACAACATAAATGAAATTTTCTTAAGTAATGTATTTTCTGTATTTTTCGGGCTAAAGGATGCACCCGAAATTTGGACATAAAAAAGGAAAAATTATATTTCTCCCCAATAAAAATTCCCTAGATGTCACACAAACATCTCTGCAATAGCTCCAACACAAACTGCTCTGTAACATGTACACCAATTGCTCTGCTACATTAACCCCTTCATGCTCCGTGACAGCTATATCCGTCCTGGAGCTATGAAGAGGGCTCACAGGCTGAGCCCTCTTCATACAGAGATGGGCTTTGCTGCATATCACAGCAAAGACCCATCGCTAACACCCGCGGTAGGTGCTTGCACCGATCGCAGGTGTTAACCTGTTGTTTGCTGCCGGCAAAGTCGACGGCGGCACTGAAAGGGCCGTCTTGCCTCCGATCCCCCGAATGTCATCAGGGGGCGGCGATCAGTTGCCATGGTAGCCTCGGGTCTTCGTGAGACTCGAGGCTATCTGGTTTCTGAAGATTCGTTACAATGAGCTAGTGGCTCATTGTAATCAATCATGTGCAAAAATGCCATACATTGCAATACAGTAGTATTGCAGGATATGGTAAGATCGATCGGACCATCTAGGGTTAATGTAAAAAAAATGTAAAAAAATGTATTTAATATTAAAAGTTCAAATCACCCCTCTTTCCCTAGAACTGATATAAAACCTAATAAACAGTAAAAAACACAGACACATTAGGTATCGCCGCGTCTCAAAATTTAAAAACGGTTATGGCCGGCCGTGACCTCAGAGACGGGAAATGGCGCCCAAATGTCTGAAACAGGACTTTCACACCTTTTTACAAGACATAAAAAATGTAATAAAAAATTATTAAAATGTCGCACAGTCCTCAAAATTGTAGCAATGAAAATGATGGCTCATTTAGCAAAAAATGACACCTCCCCCAGCTCCGTGCACCAAAGTATGAAAAAGTTATTAGCGTCAGAAGATGGCAAATTTTTTTTTCTTTTTTGTACACATTCGTTTAATTTTTGAAAATGTATTAAAACGCAATAAAACCTGTGTAAATTTGGTATCGCCGCGATCGTACCGAACCAAAGAATAAAGTAGAGGCTTTATTTGGAGCGCAGAGTGAAAGTCATAAAGACTGAGCCCACAAGAAGGTGACGCACATGGGTTTTTTTATTTCAATTTTTCCACATTTGGAATTTTTTTCCGGCTTCCCAGTACACGGCATGGAATAATAAATAACATCACAGGAAAGTAAAATTTGCACAAAATAAGCCCTCACACAGCTCTGTACATAGAAAAATGAAAAAGTTATGGATTTTTGAAGATTGAGAGCGAGAAATGAGCGAAAATACCCTGCGTCCTTAAGGGGTTAAACCTGCACACACACACACACCATTAGCTCTCAACCACAAACACCTCTCGCAGGGACCGTTTGAAGTGCTTTGTCAGTGCTTTAACCAATCAGCAGGACAGTGGTCAAGAGTGTGTGGCAGGAAATTTAATAGAAAAAAAATCGTATTTTTTTATGCGTCGTCATATTCCGAGAGCTGTAACCTCGATCAAATAAACAGCAGTTGCTGAGAACAGGACTTTGGAATCTCAAGTACTCTATAAGCACTGGTCAGTCAAGTTCCACCTGTTGATCTAACTAGTAGAGAAGGATACTAACAAAATGACCATCCTCTGAGGAGTGAATTTGCATTTATAGGGGCTGAATAAATTTTATGTTTTGGTAACTAATGTGATTGGTAACGTACTACTTAGTAGTCCGTTACTTATCTGTTTCCAGTTTAGACAGTCTGAAATTCATAGGGTTCTATGTAGATGGAGGATTAATACACAGATATCCTGCTGTGGTCAGATGGATCATATTTTGAATCTTTAGCAGGATGTATGGATTAGTCTTTTGACTTGTTCATTCCGTACATTTGTTTCTCCAGAGGTTGGAGAGGACCTATAGCTTCTGATTTGGCAAACAATTGTGTTTTACCTGCAATTATAACCTGTCATGCAAATTAAGACGCCCAAATCAAATACTTCATTAATAATTATGATCAACCCTAACAGGACTCTGCCCTTTTTCGTCTTCGTGTTTTAGTTTTTTTTTTTTTTTTTTTTTTTGAATGATAGGTCTCAGTGCTACAGAACAAGCTGCAAAGTTGAACATCGTGACAGATTAATGTAAAATAATACATAACATCATATCATGTGACCAGGTTGATGTCATCGAAGGTTCTGTTACAATTGATACATGTGTATGTATCTGATCATATGAAGTCACAACGGCCTCCATGTATGGGGAGGTGTGATGTCCATTGAGACATGCTGTGATCATGCCATCATACTGACATGTAATCAGATACATACATGGGGTAGATCTTACAAACATAACTGGGTAAAGGACCTTATGACATGACATCCTAAGAGGAGACATGGGGAGCTGTAGATGGGAGGGTCTGGCTAAGCAGAAACACTGTTTCTGATGCCAGGTGATATAAGGAAAAGTTGATTTATCGGGATGTAAGGGAACCATTTTTGGCTACAAGAAGGGTGTCCGTTAATAGGGCTCTATGGTAACCTGTCACTAACTGTATATGTGAAAATGTGGTGACAGGTTCCCTTTAATAAACAAGAGCACAATGCAGTTTTAATCTTGAATATTTAAGAATAAAATGGGAGTTTACTATTCTAAAGAGCCATGGGGTGTGCCTCTACACCGCTTCATTCTGACATGTTAGTAGAGACAGTGAAAGAGAACCCGTCAGGGAAAGTAACCACCACAACTAAATATATTTTCATAAACTGCCATTAGAAGGCATTGACTCTATCCCTTTGCTTAAGTTTACAGGCATGTGGAGGTACAATCAGGTCCTAAAGCTTTATGCAAATGACCTGAGAGATGTCCAATGAATCATTATCATATTCAGCTGTCCAGCTTATTCATGAGTGGGAGGCATAGCCACACCCCCAGTGTTTGACTTACAGCCTTTATAATGGTGTAATGTTTCCTCCATGTGCTTCCGGCCACGCCCCCTGCAGTCTGTGTGTATGTGAGATATTCCTATACACATGACTGACAGCCTGTGTAATGGTGTGAGGTATAATGGTGTAAGGGCTCCTCCATGTGCTTCCTTTTTGCTGGCGCCCCCTGCAGCCTGTGTGTGTGTATGTGAAAGATGCAACAGCTCCAGGCAGCCATGTTATAGCAGAACATGTCAGTTACTTGTGTAGCTGATGTCACATATGTATGGGAGGAGAAGCATGTCAGCAGGTAAAGCACAGACACTAGCAATGCTTTACTATACATTACACACAGACATGAGCAGGTGGAGGGGAGGGGTGACAGGGGTGACATCACTTTCTCTCTCCATGTGCCCATCATCATTAACATAATAAAGAAAAAATTATTTTAGAATGATAAATGTATGAATTGACTAGATAAAGGCTGGGATGCAATCCATGTGACCTGCTCCAACAGGTAGTGGCGACAGAAATAGTGGCAGAGACCTGACTACTTATGTGTTAAAATCTTGTCTAGCTGTATAGGAAGGATCCAGTATCTAGCAGTTTCACTATAGTTTGGTTTTAACATTTTTATTTTCCTTCTCTTTTAGATATGTTAAATTCTTTTAGAAAAGACTGGATTGCTTCAGGTAACCTTGGTAATTGTCTGTAATATTATATGTTTCATGAAGGGTTTTTATGTTAGATTTGATTATGTTTATTCTTGATCATCTTGCTGCAGGCCATGGTGTGCAGCCTTCCATTCCATATGTGGAGATTATTGAACAGCCAAAGCAACGTGGTATGCGATTTCGTTATAAGTGTGAGGGACGTTCTGCAGGAAGCATTCCCGGAGAGAGGAGTACCGATACGACTAAAACACATCCCACTATTAAGGTTGGTACTCTTTTTCATTATTCTGCAAGTATAGTTTTGTATTTGGAGTATGATGAATCTGCCTGCGTTGTCTATTAGGAGAGATAAGTAGGGTTTTTGGTTTACACTGGCTCAGAATGCATTGGCGGAGGTCCCTTTGACCCTGTAAATGGAGTATCATGTCACGCATATGCACTGGCACTCAATTCGCTGTCTGTGACTGAAGGAAATTGTTGAGTACATTGTTAGGCTATTTCCCTCAGTTTCCCTACAGCGCATGTACAAAGTGGTAGCGCCCATGCTCGCCTCGCTGATATTTGTGAATAGCGGTTAAAGGTGTTTTTTAGGAATCTGGAAAACCCCCTAAACCCCTAGAGGCTGACGTGGGGGGAAAAAAAACTATATATATATATCTATCCCCCTGGAACTCCTGCTCTAGGTGAAGGCCTAAAACCGGAGTAGTTTTTTTTATAATATATATAATTTTTTTTTATTTTTTTTTTTTCTCTCTTTTATGCTTAAACCTGTCCATTAAAAAAAATCCAGTATTTTGTATTCCGAACTATGTTTTTAACTGTCTGTATCTCCACTGCTTCAGCACACAAGCCTTAGGCCGGCGGCACACGTGGCGTTTTGAACCCAATTTTGGGCCGTTTTTAAGCAGCCCGTTAAACCCATGCGATTTTTGAAAACTGATCAGTTTTTGACCGGTTTTACCAATTATCTTAATTAAAACGTGTCAAAAACGTGTGTTTTCCAAAAAAAAAAAAGCATGCGTTTTTTAACAAACTGCTTAAAAACTGCCCAAAAACGGGCTCAAAACGCCACGTGTGCCACCGTCCTTATGCAAAAGAGATTTTGTTCTTTAATATGATACCAAAGCTTGGTATTATAAGAGCCCAATATAGGGCATTTAAACTGACATGTCTCAAGGCAATTTTTTTTATATAAGTCAACTGGGGAGTTGTAACGTGAGGGAATGCTGCAAAGTAGATTTCATGCACTACCTGAGGGTGATGGTAGTTTAGTGGTGTAAAATCACTCCATACAATAAAATGTTAAATCGGTGGAAACATGTTAATGGAGCAGCAGGAGTTAAATTTCAGGGTTTAAGCTTTCATATAACAAATATCTACTTGTCTCCAAAAAATTTAATTTACAGATAATCAATTACCAAGGACCAGCCCACATAAGGGTATCTCTAGTTACAAAAGATGCCCCACATAAACCTCATCCTCATGAGCTTGTCGGAAAAGATTGCAAAGATGGTTACTATGAGGCTGACCTGACACCTGATCGTAATATTCACAGGTAATTATAAGCATACTGAATTGTTAATTCCCTTGCTTTTGGCTTCAAAAACTGCATTTGAAAAACTGAACGTATGGACTCTCCCTTAGGCCACTTCCACAGTTGCGTTTTTCAGGCGCGTGTTCTGCGCGTGCTTTTGACGTGCAGAACTTGCATTGCACTCTGACCCATTGTAATCAATGGGCTTTTTCACACTTGCATTTTTTTTCACGCACACCCACGTTTTTTAACGTGTGTTTAAATCTCGGCATGCTCTACTTTTGCAAGTCACGCGCGTGAAAAAATGCACCATACAAGTCTATGGAGATGCATCAAAAACGCATTGCACTCTGAGACACTTGCAAGTGCAATGCGTTTTTCACGCATCTATTGCCATAGAAAAGATAGACCTCAGCCCTGAGTCCTTTCACGTGCATTATCTGCGCGTGAAAAACGCAATGACGTGATCTGCAACGCAAGTGTGGAAGGGGCCTTAGGGCGACTCACCTGTGGTGCCCAATGGCTGGGCAGTTGTCATGGAAGTCCATTTCGCCTTGTGCCTGCTGCTTTTTTGAGGCAGCTTTCAGGGAGGTACCCTGACATTTTGAGCGTTAGGAACATTCAACCTCACTATGAAGCAGTAAATTTATTTAACGTTTTTATGGTTGGTATTGGGAAGTAAAGCTCGCTGAATACTAAATTGTACTTGCTCTGTTTATACTAGACTACTTGAATTTATCACGAATACCTGGAAAAACTTATAGAATCGAGCATAAGCCCACACTCAACCCCACACTTTCAGGGACCTTCTCATAAGTTGGTTCCTGATCGTTTTAGGGTGCGGTCACTCGTACCGCTTTATGCAATACAAGACACTAGTTTCTAGGCTTGGGGGGGGGGGGTGTACAGTTCTTCCCCACTATTGCCTAATACAGGCCGCAGTCTGTTGTGGGTGTGTGATATCAACGTGATGTCACCGCTGAGCTTCTGTATTTTAAGTGGTGACTAGAAGAGCTGTGCTGCCCTGAGGTGATTCATAAGTGCTTCATTTTATACCACCTGGAGCAAAGTTTGCGTAAAAAAATGGAATTGCACCATTGTTGCCCTTGTGTTAACGGGTTCAAAACGCCATGTGTGGCATCGCCCTTATTCAAGACTCCTATTTTAAGACTCCTGTCCCCAGGGCTGTTTTCGGTCTGTGGATTCCGAACAGTACACAGTCAAGTTTTCACGAACAGAGCTCCGTTGTCTGCCTCCGGCCTTAAATATTTCTAATTGTCAGACAACCCTTTTAACACGAGGAGGAGGGCTTTTGAAAAAAAAAAAATAAATAAACCTTTACTCGCCTCGTCTGGCATCCCCCATGTCCAGTGGTGTGTCTGAGCTCCGCTCAAGCAACGCTCACCCCCTGTACCAGCGCCTGATACAGCACTGTGATATAGGGAGGGCTGGACATCCTAGGCTGCCGGAAGCAGAGCTTCCAGGGGCACGGCTCCGATGGACGGCAGCGTGCCATACTTTGAAGCAGAGTTCATGAAAACTTGACACTGTGCAGTTTGGATTCTACAGACCAAACACAACCCTGGGGATGGGAGTCAAGGAATGCAAGGAATCTGCCTGCTGGCTTTGGACTGCTAAGAATAGGCGCACCAGATTTATCATGGTAGCTCATGCAGGATGATAGATTTAGCTAGTAATTAAAACCTTTGTTCTTTTTTTTTTTTTTTTTTTTTTTGTTTGAGATTTGCCATCTAAAACTATGCCCGTTTTTGTTAATCTATGCTCCCTTTTCCTGTCGCGCTCCGCCCCCCTTTGATTTTTAAGTTTAAAAATGTCCCCCACCCTTGGTTGGGGGGGGGGGGAATAACAGTATTTTCTAATCGTTAGTTGCTTGGTGTCAGAACCCCAAAAGTATGCTGTTGATTATCTGTCAACAGTAGGTCATAAATTTCAGGATCCAAGAAAACTCATTTAATTTCAAAATGTATTTTTACCTTTTTATGGTTTGTTTTCCAGTGTTTTAATATATTTTTAATCAGTTTCCAGAATTTGGGCATTCAATGTGTGAAAAAGAGAGAAGTGGAGGAAGCCATTTCACAGCGGATTCGAACAAATAATAACCCCTTCAATGGTAGAGTATCACAGTATACCACAATCCATTCCATTTCATGCTGTTGTTTTAATGATTTTTTTTTTTTTTTTTTTTTAATTTATTTTTTTTTTTTTTTCTTGCAGTTCCTGTTGAAGATTTAAAATCTGACTTTGACTTGAACACCGTCTGCCTTTGCTTTCAAGTATACATACCTGACCAGTCTGGAGTGCTTATTCCACTTCAGTTTGTAGTTTCTCAGCCCATATACGATAACCGTAAGTTAAGAAATGATGTTCAATGTTGCATAACGTGAACTTCCTTTTATTTCTGGCATTGAGTTTTCAAGAATGCCTGATAAGCTGATATTTTTACACTGACCTGTGTATTTTCACTTGAAGATAGACCACATTTAGGAAATTCCTCTGATTATAAAACAGAATATTACTTGGATTTTATCTTTCGGTGGTTGATTTGGCTGCAAGTCAGTCTCACTTGCATATTAAAATTTATGCCAGAAATTTTAATATTAAAATCATAAAGGAGGAACTACACATGATAGTAGAAAATGGAGCACATGAAAACAGCAAGCCAAGCAGTAATACAAAACAACCATGTGCTATACAAAAATGACACTTTATTTAACTATTATTTAACCCGTTCACGACCCGTGACATAATAGCACGTCACGGGTCGGCCACGGCGTGGGCGCCGCCATCTTTTCGAGGATCGACGCTCATCAGGGAGCGGCGTTCCGTCGCCATGGTAGCCTCGGGTCTCACGAAGACCCGAGTCTACTTCGGGTTAACCCATGCATTACAATGTGCTGTCAGCACATTGTAATGTATGAGGAGTAAAATCCCCATATACTGCCATACAGTAGTATGGCAGTATATGGTAGGATCGATCAGAAAACCTAGGGTTAAAGTACCCTAGGGAGTCTGAAAAATAGTAAAACTAAAAAAATGATCATGCACTGAATAATATTTGTTCTTTCCTTAGAACCTATACCCACAGCTATTCAGAGAAACCTTCCAATGTCTATGCCGATAAATCCCCAATTCTCAGTTCCTGTGGTAAAAGCCGACACTGGAAATACATTGACTCCACTCTTCACTGTAAATGCTAGTGATTTCAGCAATCTGGGATTTTCCCCTCTACCTTCCGTATCTCAGCCTTCAGCATCAGTAGATGAACATCTGGACTCTATGTTGGGCTATTCTTCCTTTACAGATGATGCCAATCTTGATTTAGCAAACATGCTGCAGAATGAACCTGACAGCCACTGTGCAAGTCTGAGTTCCATTGACAATAGTGATTTTGGCCAACTTCTCAGTGAATCTCAGTCTTCAAGTACTCTCTCACAAGGTCTCCATGAGGCTGGGGCTGGCCAGAATACACTCATGGCTTATCCTGAATCAATCACTAGACTCATGACTACTGGAACCGGTGAGGAGGCAGGTGGATGTGACAATTCTGAAAGACTTGACAGTACTCTCATGAATGGGATTTTTGAAATGCAGCAGGGAGAATGCTTAAACTCTATGTTGGATCTGGACTTTGCATCTTTTATAAATACATTGAAATGAAATGTATTCCAATGAAGGCACGAGACACTGCTCAGTTACAGCTGAGCTACATGCATTAACATTCATGGATCTTCTCAAGATTGCAGTGGCCTACAGAAACATAATAGGACTGCTATCATCTTGGTCATAATGGAACTAGGATTGTGCTCTCCCAATCCTATTCGAGTTAACATCCGTGTGAGAGAAGCGCTTTTTTTTTTTTTTTAAGTGGGGCTTATACATTGGATTTTTCTACAGGAATTATAATTTTTATCAACTATGAGGCTTTTTTTTGCACTGCTGCACTCATAAATGAGAGTTTTCTATCTGGAGTGCAAGCTTTTGAATGAATCTCTTAATTCCTTTGTCTACATGTCATTTTATTTCTCAATTCATTTTATTGTACATACTTGACTTTTACTGTTATCTAAGACATGTATTTTGGACAAACAAGCATATATTGTATAATATTGTATGTATTCACTAAGAATCTATCTTATAAATGTTTTTAGTTTGGTGTGCTTATTTGTAACCAACTAATTTACTTTGATCTCTCCATCTAGTCTTTTTCCTTTTCTTATTCAAAGCATCTGCAGTAGAGATTCATTAAGTAAACTTTATCTTATAATTACACTGTTCAGATGTATGGATCCGACCCCAGATCCCCAGTCCCCAACTAGTCATGGCAGGGGGGGAGGGTGTTTGTTAAAATATTTCTAGTCCATAACTGGAAATTTTAAGCATTCTTTGACCCCCTACAGATGCATCTGAATTTGTTAATAATAAAGACGATAAAGACACATGAAACTTTAAAAATACTTAAATGTAACCCTGTCCCCTCATGTCCTTTTAACCCATTTTTACTCCTGTGATTTGTAAACGCTGCGGAATATGAAGGCATTTGTATAAAGATTTTTTTACTGCTGTCGTTTCAACTTGCTGCATTAAGCTATTCCGTTTGTCAGTCTCTTACTTGTTCTTTTTCCTTGTTCATTTTTTTTTTTTTTTTTCCCTTCAAGTATTTTTAACGAACGGTAGAATTTGGTGGGAATGCCCTTTTGCTATTGCGTTTCTGGTCTTGCATCCTGGATCTCATTTCTACTCTGACAGACCTTAGTTTTATGGATGACCTAACAACTCTTCTGCTAAACACAACTCTTCTGTTTCCACTTTCAATAAATAAAACTAGGCACTCTAGCAGGATTTATACTGAAAGTGGTTAGGACATTGATACCATGCTTGTGGAATGTATACTACGGTGCCCTCTAATTTTTGATCTGATCTCTGAAATCCTACTGTTGCACAGGCTGGAAGAACTTACAGCAGACTCTCATAAAACCACTGGGCAACATATTGTCTCTCCCGACAAGTAAGCAGATGTGCCGAACATCTGTAATCTATTCTTCACTGTGTGCTTTACTGTGTTTTTCACTTAAATGATCCTGTGTTCACCATGTTCACTGTTTTTATTCTATTCTTCACTGTGTTTTTTTAATTAAATGCTCGATCTCGAGCAGGGGAATTATTCATGTCACCTAGCAACCGATCCATTTAAAACGCATTGCACTTGCATGGGGACTTGAATGGGGCGGGAAAAACGCGAGTGAAACGCAAAAGTATAGCATGCTGCGATTTTGATGCATGTCAAAACAAACGCAAGCACGCGCGTGAAAAACAACACAAATGAGGAATGGAAACATGGGACAGAGTTCTAATCAAGTGCTCACTCAAAAGCACGCGCAGAACTCGTCACGGAAAAACGCTGGTGTGGAAGGGGCCTTACACAATTAGTACATGTGGTGATAAGTCATTAAGATAAATCGGGGTAATAAAACTGTTTTTGAAGGTCAATAGGGGAGGATTTAGTCTCTTGTGGTGTTTGAAGTGTGTCTATGTAATGGGCCATAAACCCAGGTGCAATGTTGAGTCCTTGTGTCAGTGTCTGGAAGCTCATCATCAGCTTGAATTCCCAGGTTTTCCTCTTCCATTATTAAAGTCCTCTTTCAGTCTTAGGACCTTTAAATTCTTCACACCGTGGCCTGGTCCAGGAAAGTGTTTTCCCACAGGTGTATCCATCTTCTAGCTCATGGTGTGTTTGTGTGGATGTTGTAATCCTGTTTTGCCAACGTTCTCCGCTAGATGACTTGCATTTTTTGTTTTTTCAGTGCCCATCTGTGTTTGAAAAGAGGGCATTTCTGACCAGGAGATTCCTCCATATTTGGTGCCTGTCTGTTGGCCAGGGAGGTAGAGATGGGAATATTTCCTTTAGTCTGTTGTCCTTATGAGGAATAGTTTGGAGATCTCCAAACTATTTATTTATTCATTTAATTTTATTGGCTAACAGAGTACTTCTACACCTTTCTCAACATGCTATGAACTAGGCATAAAAATGCAATTTTCTCTGATGGCAGCAACTTTGCGAACAAGGGATGATTGATGATTTTTCTGAGGCTGAATACTATACAGAAAAAGGATCCTCAAGATCCTGATGCATGCTAGTAATTAGGTCTGATCTTTGCAATCATTGCTGTAGAATTATTTCAGATTTTCAACTGTTCCTAATAATAGATGCCTATTCTATAAACCGCAGTGCCCTGCCCAAGGCAATTACTGCTGTTTTAGTCCTTGTCTGGATGACTGACCCTATGATGAGTAGCAAGCTCCTCCTAGTTGCCTACTGTGTGTAATGGTGTCTGGAAGCGTGACACTGCTCTTAAAGGAAACCTGTCACCAGGGACCTCACTTTCACTAAAGACAAGTTATAGAAGCCCATTGTAGCTGCATTGCAAATATGTCTTTCTTACAATATTCCATTTAAATATACTTGTGTGTTAATACTTACTTTGCACCCTGACAAAGTCCTCTGTTTAGTCCCATAAAACCCGTGAATTTTCTGTGTTACTCACTTCTCAGCTCTCCGCTCTCCTGTACAGCTGCTTCCAACCCCACTGATGTCAGCTCACACGGTGTGAGGTCTGTGAAGAAGCACAAAGGTGGCAGCTGAGAGCTGAGGAGTTTTCAGCACAGACAAGTCATGACAAGACCAAAGACAACCCCAGGGACTAAAAAGAGGATTCTGACAGGGTGCAGGGTAAGTTATAACACACAATGCAATGCACACGCAATACAGCTGTAATGGGCTTCTGCAACCTGTCTTTAATGAAAATGAGGTCCCTGGTGACAGGTTCCTTTTAAACTGGAGTCACATGTCCAGCCCAGCAAATCATGGGCATGCCAACTAAAGGACTAGAAGCTGCTGCTGCAGCCAATCAAGCAGCTTTGTGCTTTTTTTATTTTTTCCCCCGAACACTGACCCGGATACTGGATAATAACGTGTTCAGGTTCGTGGGCGCCGACTACTTGTCAGCTTTGACCTGACAGTTCACTGCAGAGTTTGGAAAATTGCTAGAAGAATTGCATATGTAGCAATTAAATAACATTAAAAGTTTTGTGTGAAATTTGCAAATAAAATTTTGAAACACATCTGCTCTTGAGAGCATTGGTTGGTGTCTTGAGCTGCTGGTCCCTAAAGGTGTTGTCCACTTTCAGCAAATAATTGCTAATTTTTATGTAAGGAAATGTTATACAATTTTCCAATATACTTTCTGTATCAATTACTCACCATTTTCTACATCTCTGCTTGCTTTGCTTTTATAGAAAGCTTCTAGAGTGTCCGTCTATTATGCTGCGTGCGCCTATTCATTAAGATTGTCCGACAGTTCACCAACTTTTTTTGTGTCTCATTTCAAACGTAGACTGATCACGGTATTTAACTTTTAAATTGTGTCGCAAGCCCTGACGGCACTCCCCCTAATTTGTTTCGCATGGAAGCCAGCGCAACTGTGCCACAAAAAGGGTCACGTGCGCCACAATCCCAGCGAGCACACACTTATTAAATACCTGTGCAAGCTGTTATAGCCCAGAAAAATGGTGCACAGTCCGACTAAAGTGCGCACCGCAACCCTTAGTAAATGAGCCCTAATCTAGCCATGGTCATGTGATTATGCGTTATTATCACACGGCTCTGATTACTTTTTGTGATAATAACGGCTAATGCACCTGCATGTCCATCACAAGACCATTGATACAGACGGTATATTGAAAAATTGTATAACTTTTCATTATATTATTTTACAAATAATATCAATTTTTTACTGAAAGTGGCTGACCCCTTGAAGACACTATGAAAGGATCTGACAGAAGAAAAGAGTGAATAATCTCCTGCTTTAAGCTGTGTGCTCTTATTATTGACAATATGGCTGTTTAACCTGCTATCAATTTTTTTAAAAAAAAATATGCAAGTAACATAAAAACGCCAAACTACCAAATTTTGGCTAAAGTTCAAACTAATTAAAGGCTTATAAGTGAGGAAGAACTGCTCGGTATACATGCAGCCATAGTATATACATGCAGCCATAGTATAGTACTTGGCATATGTAAAGATTTCTCATTATATGGAGGCATTTTAAACCACCAAGAATAAAATAGCTTCAAAGAAAAAGGTGTTGATAATATGGCAAGTGAAAGAGTTAATACACTTATGTCTGCCCTTAGTGTGACAGGAGCAGAAGGAAGGTGACAAGATTTACTAAGTCTTTTAATCTTCCAGGAGCTAAGAGGCAGCCAAGAGTAACTGGTGGAATAAAGAAGGAATCCAGACAAACTATAATGCTTTTTCATAGGTGATCTACCATAAATGGAGAAGGGGGGCTATTTTTCATTTTTTCCAATGTCTCAGACCGAGACCAACCTGCACTACAAACACAGATCTTTAAAGCAACAGCAGATAAGGTAAGTTAATCTGTTTGCTGGAACAGATTTCAGGTGCTATATCTCATTGGCTTCTAATATAGTAGACAGTAAAAACCTCCAAAGAGTGGACCCATTTTAAAAACTAGACCCCTCAAGGATTGTTTAACCTTTATTAGCTTTTTTTTGGGGTGGGGGTCGCAAAAAAAAAATCTATTCAGTAATTGATTTTTTTTTTTTTGGGGGGGGGGGGGTTGTGTTTTATATACTAAATAGCATAGTTAACATGCTACTTCTGTTATATATATTGGTTAGTACAGTTACGCTGATATCCCATTTATATAGCTTTTTTATGTTTAACTTGTTCTACAAATTTATTTTGTTGATTGAGCTGTTTAAGGGCCTATTTTTTGCGGGACAAGTTGTACTTTTTTATTGGTAGCATGCAGGAGTATATTTTACTTTTTGATCACTTTTTATGGTGTTTCTTTGGTTGGATGCGTAAAAATCTGAATTTTTGCTTTTGTTTATTTTTTTTAAGAAGTTCACCATATGGGTTTAGTAATGATTTTATTGTACCGGTTGATACAGTGGTGGGGATACCCTATATGTGCTGTTTGTGTGGTGATATTTTTACATGTTATTGTGTTTGGGAGTTTTAAACTATATGGGGCATTTTATTAATTTTTTTTTTTACTTTTTTTTTTGTCCCCCTCTGGGACTTGAACATCCAATCACTTGTTCAAATTAATACACTGCCATACTTATGAATGGCAGTCAGGGTCGGACTGGCCCACCGGAGGACCAGTGGATCCTCTGGTGGGCCCCGTTACCTCCGCTATGGCAGGGGCCTCCATCCCGATCTGAGGGCCCTGCCAGCAAGGTCGCACGGGTCCACAGTGGGCTCCCGATATCTCCGCTACGGCAGGGGCCTCCATCGGGGGCCCCTGCCAGTGAGTGACAGCTCTGGTACTCGATGCGGCCGTAAGTGGCCACTCGAGTACCATCTCTGCTGTAATGGCATTGCTGAGTGTTCGTGCGACGCGGCCGTTTTTATTCCCGGCACGCATCGCACTGTGACCCCTGTTGCGCGGCAGCATGATGATGCACTCACGCTGCCGCGCATCGGGGGTCACAGTGTGACTAGTGCCGGGAATAGAAACGGCCACGGCGCGCGAACACTCAGCAATGGCATTACATTGTGAGTTCCACTATCGCGGGGAGAAGAGAAGCGGAGGACGCGGGAGCGCTGCGACAGGTAAGTGAGGTTTATTATTTTCATCTAATAGTCTTAACTATATCGTAGGGGGCCACAGAAGTAAGGGGCTACATCAAATAAGGGACTCCATTGCAGGGATCAATGTTAAAGGGGCCACTACAAGACTAAATGTAATAATGGGACCGGTTGCAAGAATATATAATTAATGGGCACTAGAGTAGTAGTACTGTGCCCATGTATACAGGATAGGAGTAGTAGTACTGTGCTGTGCCCATGTATACAGGATGGGGGTAGTAGTACTGTGCTGTGCCCATGTATACAGGATGGGGGTAGTAGTACTGTGCTGTGCCCATGTATACAGGATGGGGGTATTTATTAGGACTTTTATATAAAATATTTGATAAGAGGAGTGGTAAATATAAGAATAATAATTAAGGAGAGCATTATATATGTAGTATCACTGCAAGACTTTATAGATGAAATGATTAATTGGAAATGTTATATTATGAAATTAAAGGGAACGATGTAAAATTTAATTTATTAGGTGTATCATTTTATTTACTCAGGGGTGTGTATTGTTTAATAGTGATGAGTCGCAATATAATATTTGATTTATGGAAAGGGCACAGTATGGCTTTTTTTATGGGGGTATATTTGGTATTTGTGAGGAGCACAGTGTGGTCAGTTGTGTGGTGAGTGGTAAATATTATTTAGGAGCACAGTGTGGGACATTATTATCCAGGTGACAATATGCTGTAGTGACTGTGATATTTTTAGTTGCACAGTGTGGAGATGTGCCTCACAGATATGAAGGTGTCAGGTGAAAATTCTCCAGTGATAAGAAAAAAAAAAAAGGGAGAAGTCGTCCTGCAGTTCAGTACCCAAAGGAGAAGACGTGTAACATGTAAGGTACTGAATCCCACTTCTGAGTCTGATAACTGTAATTACTGACCAACTATCTAGACTATAATGTAATTGCCTAGTTCTTATGTGCTGCAGAGAACATACGAAGGAGGTGAAGGGTTATAGTTAGTTATTCTTATTGGTAAGTTAGTGCTAAGCACAATGCAGCCGCTGTGAACTCCTGGGAAATAACAAATATTTCTAGGTAGCGGTATGGTGGGCCCCCCAAATCAATTTCTCTGGTGGGCCCTAGGCACCCCAGTCCGACCCTGATGGCAGTATATTTCAACAGTCAGCCGATGCAAATGCATAGGCTGACAACTGCACTGCTGGTCTGACCTAGCAGGAAGTCATGTAAGACAGACCTAGGCTCCTTCATCGGACCCCGGGGCTGCCATGAAGGCTATCGGTGCAGGGGTGGCTGATCGCTGGGTGCTGCAGTCATGTTTGATTATCGTGATCCCCGTTGCTGGTGCAGAGGCTCGGCTGTCATGTACAGCCGTGCTCCTGCATGGATGCAGACTCTGCTTCTGAGCCTGTGCAATCCACATGAAGTTGAGGAACATCATGGTGGCCCAAACTGAAGCTCACCATGTCGTTGGGGGTTAGAGAAGAGCGGATCCTGCCAGAGTGGGCACATACTGGTATTCCAGTGTCCTTGGTTTACGATCCTTCATCCTGGTGGTAAATGCCCTTTAAAGGAACTCTTCCACCAGATCATGCCTTTATTAACCACTCATACTGTTTGATAAATCCTAGCGTGCATATGTTGAAGCTAAGATGTCTGCCGGGATCCCGCTGCAAAATATGTGTAAGCTTTTGCTTCCTGGGCCAGCTCCTCCCACTGTGTGTCTCCTCCATCCTGCAAATCATGATATCCAGATTCCCTCACTGATGTCCGGGGGAGTCCCTCACTAATAACATGTCCAGCAGTGGCCCCCTTTCACTAATAACATGACCCAGCAGCGGCCTCTCTTCACTAATAACATGTCCAGCAGTGGCCTCCCCTCACTAATAACATGACCCAGCAGCGGCCTCCCTTCTCTAATAACATGTCCAGCAGTGGCCTCCCCTCGCTAATAACATGTGCTGCAGCATCCTCCCCTCGCTAATAACATGTCCATCAATGGCCTCCCTGCCCTAATAACATGCCCCAACAGCGACCTGCCCTCATTAATAACATGTCCAGCAGCGACCTCCCTTCACTAATAACATGTACAGCAATGGATTCCCTTCGCTAATAACATGTCCAGCAGCATTCTCCCCTCGCTAATAACATGTCCAACAATGGCCCCCCTGCCCTAATAACATACCCCAACAGAAGCCTCCCCTCGCCAATAACATGTCCAGCAGCGGCCTCCCTTCGCCAATAACATGTCCAGCAGCGGCCTCCCTCCACATATATGATGTCCAGCAGCGGCCTCGCTTCGCTAATAACATGTCCAGCAACGACCTCCCTTGGCTAATAAAACAGCAGGAACAGAGGGGTGGGGAGGGGGGTAGCAGTAACAGAGCAGCGGGGAGGAGGGATGATTGTTTTAACAGCCCAGGCGGCGGCTGGGTTGGGAAATGCAGTGCGGAGTGCGGACATTGTGATTGAGCCGCCTTCATGGGCCCCCTGGCAGCAGCTGCTAAGGTGGTAGTTACGGCACTGGGTCCCACGCACCTCCGTCGGACTGCTTGTTGCTCCATCAGATGCGTCATCAGACCGGTCTGCTCCATTAATCTCTATGGAGCTGATGGAAATTGCTGAACACTGCGCGGCCCATAGAATTAGGCCACATTACCGCCCTATTCTCATGGGTGTATTTAGATGGCCTACGGCATACACATTCAGTGGCAGGCATGTATCATGACCAAATTTTATTGGAGCCTGAAGGATGGGCTCCGTTAGGAATTTTGCCCCGGGGCCCAGTGGACTCTAGTTATGCCACTGACCGGGAATGCCCAAAGGAGAACCAAGCGACCGTGACCCAATCTATCTATTTATCTATCCCTCATAGATGTTATCTATAGATGTCTACCAATCGATCATACTTTTCTATCTTCCTATTGATTTCTCATTTGTATTTGCCTACCTACCTTTCTCTCTATACCTCACATTTATTTATAATCTATCCATCATTTATTTTTCTATGTATTAATATCAACTATTATTGTTTATTTCTTAATCTAAAAAATACTGCAAAAACTGACTGTCCCCATTGACTTCAATGTCAAAGATAAATTAATGTCATCCGTTATTGTCAGTTTTTTTAAAACAGAAAAAAAGTGCTTCAAGCATTGTCATTTTTGCCGTAAAAAAATTGAAGAATAATGAATGATTGTCTAAAGAATGACATAAAAAATTGCATTGATTTCAATGGGATTTCTAACGGATTTGTTCAGTTTCCATTTTTACTTTTTTCAGTAAAACTGAAATCGAAATCTGAATGGTAGTGTGAAATTTGTATTATTTTGAGTGCATCTTATTGTCATGTGCGTACTATGGTCCAAAATACAATTTTGGAAATGTTTCTTCTCAATCAGGATTATAAATCAACATGCAGGCCATAATGTGCGGTTTTGGTCATACTGTACTTTTCCTTGGAGACTAATCAGACATACATAGTGGGTTTGTGAGTTAAAAACCATGTGGTAGTGGCATTTCTTGACAGAATACAGCACTTAAACCATATTTATCTATGAGCTATCAATGAGTCCCTGCAGTACATCTTCTCCATTCTATAATGATTTTTCCACACAGAGTGGACAAAATAGGTCTCTTTAAATAAGCCCTTTATAGCCATTTTTATAAAGACTGCAATATTTTATGTGGGCTGGTAAGGTTTGTTTCCCAGGGTTTTCTGTGGGTGGTATATTGGATTACTGCCAACCATAGTAACTGCAAACCATAAATATTCTAAATACATTTGGGTGACATTTAAAGATGGTTTCAAACTGTTGTTTTGATATACTGCAGTTCGAACTACAATGTAAGTATACTGTACATCCATTCCTTGGATCAGTTTTTGGGTGCTATGCAAAGTCCCTTAAACAGTGGTACTTGTCACCTTATGTTATTGTCTCAGTAGTCTAGGCTTGGGCAAACTTGATGCCTAAAAAGTGTAGCAGGTGTGTGGCTATGGTCAGGACGGCCCCACCAGCCTCTATACACACAGAGGCCGGCAGTGACGGCTGACACTGTGGCTTAAGCCCCCCAACATTTCTTTAAAAAAGTAACTCCTGGACAACACCTTTAAGTTGCCAAGGACTGGTCTAATTTTGTCCAAACTGTTGTCCAAATTTTACATACTAAGCATTCATTGAAACGACTAGGACGTGTGCTAGCTGTATTTTATACAGCAAGGACATATCCTAATTCACTTCTATGGGAACATGCACAATCAGTGGCATAACAAGACCCCAGTGGGGCCGGCAGCAAGGGTTTAGGTATATGGGGGGCCCCCCATATACCTAAACTCTCACTGCTGGCCCCATACCGCATGTTATTCTTCGGAATACACACATACCATATATACTTTGCACAGACATAAGTACACATATACTACATACGCATAACACACATACATAAACACTGCACCTTATAAACTCTACACACACACACTATATACAGGCTACACATACAAATACACACACACACCCAGGGGTGCAGTGGTAATTTAAAGTGGCCCTGGAAAAAAAAATACTACAATACCTTCTCCGATAAACAAGAATGTAACTACTATAACACTGCCCACTATGTACAAGAATATAACTACTATAATACAGGTGGTCCCCTACTTAAAAACACCTGACTTACAGATGACCCCTAGTTACAAACAGACCGCTGGATACTGGTAATTTACTGTACTTTAGCCTGAGGCTAAACAACTGTAACAGTTATCACAGGTGTCTGTAATTAATCTTTATTGTTAATCCTGGTTCTTATGACTATCCAACATTTAAAAAAAAAAATCAAATTGTCACAGAGACCCAACAAAATTTTGACTGGGGTTAGAATTATAAAGTATACATTTCCAACTTGCATACAAATTCAACTGAAAAACAAACCTACAGAACCTATCTTGTACGTAACCCGGGGACTGCCTGTACTGCCCACTGTGCACAAGAATACAACTACTATAATACTTCCCCATATGTACAACAATATAGCTACTATAATACTGCCCCCTATTTACAGGAATATAACCACCACAGTCCCCCCACTATACAGCCAGCCCCCACTGTATATAGCCAGCCATTCCCCCTGTATATATCCAGCCCCCTCAGTATAGATCCAGCCAGCTTCGGGGGTGGGTGTCGGAAAGGTGAAAACTTTGGGGTTTTTTTTTCCAACTGGCCCCAGTCCCACAAGCTATCGCCAGCGCCCAACCCACCGGCTATCACCGGCCCGCAAGTCACTGACATTTTCTTTTGCTACTAAAAGAAATGCAATGTTGTTATTTATTTATCTATATTCTGTAAATTAAATGATCTATCTGTACAGGGAAAAGGAACTGCTGCTCTGCAATCAACTGGAAGTTGTATGCCAGAGACAATATGAGGCGCATAGAAGAAATCAAAATCTACTGAGGGACTTCAAGAAGATTGAACAAGCACTGGCACAATTAGCTGCAAAAAATGATGATTTCAGAATTAATCAGGTTAGACTTCTGTTTAGGATTAAAAAAAAAACCTTTTTAACTATTCAGCTTTGAGCCTAAACAGTTCAGTTTTCCCTGGGCCTAAAAATATGTTGAACACCGTTGTTTAGGAGATTTCTTTTGCAGCAGACACCAACATTATAAGCAAAGGAAGGATACCAATGGTATCATCAGTATTTATACAGGGGGTACAGAAAGTATTCAGAAGCCTTCAAGTGTTTCATTTGTTGTTTCATTGCAGCCAAGGTTTTTTAATGTACACTCTGCACCCCATTTTGACAGAAAAAACAGAAATGTAGATGTTTTTACTAATTTATAAAATAAAAACTGAAACGGTCATAAATATTCAGACCCTCATATTGAACTCACATGCTGTCCATTTTCTTCTGATCCTCCTTCAGATGGTTGTACTCCTTCTTTGGAGTCCAGCTGTGTTTAATTAAACTGATTGGACTTTATCACACACCTGTCTATATAAGACTTCACATCTCACAGTGCATGTCAGAGCACATGAGAATCATGAGGTCCAAGGAACTGCCCAAGGAGCTCAGAGACAGAATTGTGGCAAGACACTGATCTGGTCAAGGTTCTGCAGCACTCAAGGTTCCTAAGAGCACAGTGGCCTCCATAAGCCTTAAATGGAATACGTTTGGGACCACCACAGCTCTTCCACGACCTGACCATCATGGACAAAGATTCAACTTTTTAGTGTTAATTCTAAGCGGTCATGCTATGGGGCTGTTTTTCAGCTGTAGGTACAGGATGACTGGTTGCAATTATAGGAAAGATGAATGTGGCCAAGTACAGAGATATTCTGGATGAAAACCTCTTCCAGAATGCTCTGGGCTTAGACTGGACCACAGTTGGTCCACCTCCCAACAAGACAATGACAATAAGCACACATCTGAAAAAAACAAAGCAGTGGCTTCAGAACAACTCAGAAAAATTCTTGACTGAACCAGCCAGAGCTGGGATGCTCTGAGCAAAATACGCTATTGAGCATCTTTGGAGAGACCTGAAAATTGCAGTTCCCCAACATTCACCATCTAACCTGAGGAAACTGGAGAGGATCTGCAAGGAAGAATGGCAGAGGATCCCCAAATCCAGGTGTGAAAAACTGGTTGCATCATTCCCAAGAAGACTCAAAGGGGTGCTTCTACTCAATACTGAGCAAAAGTTCTGAATACTTATGACCATGTGATATTTCAGTTTTTCTTGTTTAATAAATGAGCAAAAATATCTACATTTCTGTTTTTTCTGTAAAGATGGGGTGCAGAGAATACATAAATGAGCAAAAAGAATTTAACTTTTTTGATGTTTCTGTAGCCACTGTTCATCACTGTATAACAAAGGGACCAGCTTATTTACCCCATCAATTTTTAACAAAAAATATATATATTCATTATACACTCACCGGCCACTTTATTAGGTACACCATGCTAGTAACGGGTTGGACCCCCTTTTGCCTTCAGAACTGCCTCAATTCTTCGTGGCATAGATTCAACAAGGTGCTGGAAGCATTCCTCAGAGATTTTGGTCCATATTGACATGATGGCATCACACAGTTGCCGCAGATTTGTCGGCTGCACATCCATGATGCAAATCTCCCGTTCCACCACATCCCAAAGATGCTCTATTGGATTGAGATCTGGTGACTGTGGAGGCCATTTGAGTACAGTGAACTCATTGTCATGTTCAAGAAACCAGTCTGAGATGATTCCAGCTCTATGATATGGCACATTATCCTGCTGAAAGTAGCCATCAGATGTTGGGTACATTATGGCCATAAAGGGATGGACATGGTCAGCAACAATAATCAGGTAGGCTGTGGCGATTTGAGTCACTGTTGCCTTTCTATCAGCTCGAACCAGTCTGCCCATTCTTCTCTGACCTCTGGCATCAACAAGGCATTTCCGCCCACAGAACTGCCGCTCACTGGATGTTTTTTCTTTTTCGGACCATTCTCTGTAAACCCTAGAGATGGTTGTGCGTGAAAATCTCAGTAGATTACTCAGACCAGCCCTTCTGGCACCAACAACAATGCCACGTTCAAATGCACTCAAATCACCTTTCTTCCCCATACTGATGCTCGGTTTGAACTGCAGGAGATTGTCTTGACCATGTCTACATGCCTAAATGCACTGAGTTGCCGGCATGTGATTGGCTGATTAGAAATTAAGTGTTAACGAGCAGTTGGACAGGTGTACCTAATAAAGTGGCCATATATATATGGAAATATAATTGGATGACAAGACAATTGGATACAACAGACACCAGCTTTTAACATCAGCACCTATTACATGGTTAAATCACATTGGGGCACTTGAACACCAATGATGCATGTCCGGTCACATATAGGATTTACCAGGTGCCTGTGTGACATCAGCCCAATTGGAAGGCAGGGCTTAATGGGGTATTTTCATGAAGACCAGATTCTTAAATATACTCAGGATAGTGTTATTGTGTCTTATATCCATCTCATGACCATACGACCATATACATCCTATTTGCACATCCCCCGTGCAGAAAGAACGTCGATAAACATCTTGACGGTGACCACATTCAAGCGGTCATATTTCCTGAACCCTGGCACATAGAATATAATTTGACGTCATTTTAAACAGAAGAAACTCCATTCTCTCTAATCTCCCTATGTGATGTAAGGATTGTGAATGGATGCTTAACAGAACCGGAGATATCCACCCTTAAATTTGTACTAAAAAAATTATTTTTATGTACAGCTTAGTATTCTCGATTGTAAATTTAAGAATGAATATCTCCGGTTGCCTTGTTTAATATGACCCTCAAATTGTGTTTGTGCAAATTATTCAAAGGTTCAGGAGATATAGGCGTTTGAAATGTGCCCTCCTCCGTCAGCTGAAGGCAGAATATAGAAGAAACTGCAGGAGACTTTCACTTTGCAGAAGTACATGCACCCTCTGCATCTGTAGCTGAACCTGGAAAAGGGTGATGGAATAATGCTGTACGTATTTATAACATATTTTGGTAAAAGTTAGTACTTATTTTAAAAAAATGACAAAAAAGCTTATTTTTTCACATTGGTAGTCAATTACTGGCAAATTTTATAAAATAAAAAAAAATAGTAAAATAGTAATCAATAAAACTATCTTATCAAGTTAAATTCTCACATGCCATGAGAAAAACTCAGTAAAAATTGTTATGGTATGTGAAGCTTTTCCAGAAATATCGTCATTTAAAGAAGCACATAACAGAAAATCAAAAAAGTCCTAGTTGCCTTTCTACAGATAGGGAACAATGGTTATGTTGTTTTATAGAATTGTGTTTACTTACACCCCTTCCTCTTGATCCTGTCACTTGCCACCCATGGTTGTACTTGATGGACATATGTCTTTTTTTCAACCACACTATGTACCATGTGATTTCACAAATTTTAATGTGTGGCAATTTGTTTATATTCTTTCTTTTACAGGTGAACTACACAAAGCAGTTTCCAGCTATATTACCAATGCATTATACATGTTTCCCACCTAGAAGTTGTACTTTGAGGCATGACAACAAATCTATAGACTATGGTGAGCCTGGCCATATCAGAGATCATTTCAGCCAAGCAAATAGAAACAATGGACTATGGCCAAATCACCTCATTGGGCAGCAAGGTAACAATTCTGAACTTCTTCTTATTGACATGATCTCTTATGCCTGTAAAAGAATACTGTAAACTCGGTTAAAGCAGTGAAAAGTCCCTCCATTCTTCAGAACGAGGAAGTGGGAGTACATTTGGGGCACATTTACTAAGAGCAGGGCAAACTGCACTAAATTCAGTTTGCCTGTGCTTATTGCAGGGTTCGTCAGATTCAGGATTTCTGATGGCCATTCTTCATGCGCTCCCTGCACTGCCCTGACAGAGTGCACCAACTTATTTTAGTGCACCTTTAACATATGGGGACAAATTTACTTACCTGGTCCTGTCGCGATCCCCGATTCGGATGGTCTGACGAAGATGAAGTCTGGCGCGATTCATGAAGATCGTGTGCCTGCGCTGAGGTCCGTCAGAGTTCACCTTCTTCCCGGTGCTTGTAAGTGCGTGTCTTGCGACACAATTCTAAATGTTAACCGATGCACCAACATCCGATCCCATGCGACACAATCCCCGGCGTTGGGAAACCCAACGAAAATGCGCTCCGCGGACCCTTAGTAAATGAGCCCCATGGCGTGCAACACAATTCTGGCGGACTTTGCATGATAAATCTGTCCCACAGTCCGATTTACGCCACAAAAGGGTCACGTGCAACACATGCTGCGGCACTTCTTAAAAATCTGTGCAAGCAGTTTGCACCTAAAAGTAAATGTGTGCCCTTAGTAAATGTGCCCCATTGTTTCTACAACAAAATGGACATAAATGAAACCTCTCTATAATGTTAAAATGTAAATAACATTTCTATATGGTGCTCACAATAAATGGCCCAGCAAACATTGAATTTCTTCAGAGGATTTGATGTACATTTATGTTATGATAATAATAATAAATCTTTATTTATAAAGTCTATCTTATTCCGCAGCGCATTAAAAATCATGGGGAACATATCAAAATAAAATAATACATAACAGAGCAATAATAATAATTCTTTATTCATATAGCACTCACAGAGGTTGTCAAATCAGTCCCTGTCCCCATGGGGCTTACAAGCTAATCAACCTACCAGTATGTAGAGAACATACAATCTCTTTGTAAATGTTGACCGAGATGGGACTTGTACCCAGGACCCCAGCACCCCAGCCCTGCAAGGCTGTAGTGCTAAACACTGAGCCAACATAGCACAGTGATACATAACAAGATGAGTGAGGTCCCTGCTCGCAACACCTCACCATCTATGAGGAGGAAGGGGTCAATATTAAACAACATTGGGGCTTATTTACTAAGGGTCCTGCAGAACTCACGTTCATTGGATTTTAGAAAATATCGGGTTTCGCACAGCTGTGACAGGTATTTTAGAAGGGGATTGTGTCGCATGCGATCGGATTTTGACGCAATCGCGCCGGCTTTCATGCCAGGAAATTGGGGAGGGTGGCTGTCAGACTATTCGACTGATTCAGACTGAGCGCGGGATTTAATATTCAAATTGTGTCGCAACCAATGCACTTACGTGCATCAAGAAGAAGAAGGTTAACTCTGGCGGACCTGAACGGGGAAACGACACATGCAGGATATTGGCCGCACGCCCGTAGTGAATCCATGTTCGTCGGCCATTCCAGATCGGGAATCGTGAAGTGGATGGGTAAGTAAATGTGCCCCATTAAGTAGTGCTATTTACAGGTGCGAATTAAAAGCACAGTTATTTCCGGTTAGTTCCAACATAATGTAAAGTTTATACTGAATGAAATGGTCAAAATATTTAGCCAGTATAGAAACTGATTGGGAATAGTAAGCGCTCTGCTGTCCATTATGGTTGAATGGTCACAATATATTGTCAGAAAGCTCAGCATCTATCAGTCAATGCTAGGAAAATTTAGCTCACTTACATTGTTCTGTGTCGACTTTTATTGTGTCTGTACCATTAATGTCTCTTTCACATTGTTGTTAATGTTCAGCTTCAGTTGCGCATCCGTTCCGTTTTGTATCCATTTTTTTATCCATGTCCGCAAAAAAAACCTGAGGGTTGCATGCGTTTTTTAATTTCTTCTGCCGAACCATAGACTTCTATTGCCTTCCGTGATCCGCATCCGCATGAAAAAAAATGGGACATGTTTTGTTGACATATATTGAAATATATGTATGTTAACATGCTGTTAACATATGTGTTAATACTTGTATTTTGTAAATTCATGTAACTAGTCAAATCTTTTCTCCAGCTGTTGTATTGCGTTTCAAGACACAATGTAAACTCCAGACGTGAAAGCAGCCTCAATGTTCAGTCAGTTGTGAAGTGCAGAGAACTATGTAAAGAGACTGGTATTGACTTGTGTGTTTTAGTTTTACCCATAATAAATTAACTACTGTCCACTCACTAGTACACAAATTAGTTGAAGTGGCAGGAAATGTGTTTTTGACAATAGCAGGTACAGTGTTCCATTGTCTTTGTTTTGTTATAGGTTGTTGCAGACAGTCTTCATGTTGTGGCTGTTGTATGAATTGTTATTCGGATGCAGTTTTTATGTGCTGCAAAGAATCACTGAAGAAAAGAAAGTCTACAACTGCTTTACTATTACACAGAGATGAGAGCTCTATTAAAGACGATATCAGAGATCAGTGTCCAGAATTCACAAATGACGTTACTAACACCAGCAGGAACAGAACCATTCCTCCATCACAAGATCCCCTGCAATATATAAGGAATGAAGATCTGTATAGACATTCAAGCCAAATGTTCCTAGAAGGGGTGAACAAAACAGTTGTTGCGGGCAAGGTTAAGGCTGACTTAAAGAGACCTGTAGAAGACAACCGCAGAGGATTATCAGGTAGGGGACCACAATATATATAAACCCTATACTAAGCAGACCTAAAAGGGTCCTAATGACAAGAGTTTTGAGGTAAAATTTTACAGCTTTTTTCATTTTATAGTAAAATTGTTGGAAAACTGTATTGTTCTGTGTTAATTAAAGCCAAGGTATATGTTTAAAAGGGATTCATATTTTAGTACCTAATTGCATAGAATGAGGTAAACATAATGGCTCAACATTCATGTGAAATTTATAATTAGCAGGCAAATTATATGTGATGGTTGTTGGAAACTGCCTCTAAAAATTGGTTGTTGCGACTGCCACTGACTTTGATGCATGAAAATTGAGAGTCCTTAGTTGTTGAAACGTTTTATTGGCTAACTAAGAAGACGATGTTTGTTTTGATGATGTTTATATGTTCTCTGGAGTGTTTGGTTTTCTTATTAGTCGTCTTCCGTCAGCCACCAAGGGTGGGATGGGGGACGGGGGTGAGAGAAATTGGTATAACAATAATAAATGTTGGTGTTGAATTGATAAATACTAATGAAATGATACTGTTTATATATGTTTATAGATTTTTTTTCTTTGTATATTGCATTTTTGTATAATAAAATCTGTATAAAAAAAATGAAGATGATGATGACAATTTAAAGCTTTCAAAACTACTTGGGTCTCTTCATCAGGCATGGTATAAGACAACATCTGAATAGAACACAAATTTATGCACAAATGGACATAGTATTGCTAAGAAACAGAACAATCAATGTAAGGAGCGTAGAGCACTATTAGCAGTAAAACACTCTAGCACTTTTGCAGTCCTGACCACAAAATCAAAGATTTTGAAGCACCTCTATTCAGACAATTTCAAATCTCTGAGGAAAAAGCAGGGTCTATTGATTGTTGCAAACAATATGCAAGTAAGTTGTTCAGGCTTGGATACGGAAAAACATGCTTTTTTTAGCTTGACATCAATCAGGACTTTCAGGAAGCCTAATCACATGATGCTGGATTAAAACCAAACCAGTGTATCTATACCAGAAGGAACAGATTCCCAACTGTATACAGCACTGTTTCGATGTGGCTGCATCTCTTTAGTACAGTGTAGGGAACTTTTGAATAGACTTTTGAGAGGCTTTTGAATAGGGTGTGGAAGGAAGAGTTCTCCTTACAGAGACTTTTCCAATTAAGGTTGCCTTGTAGGCGTGTGGAGACCTATAGCCATTGATGCTCCACTAGGGGATTCTGTGAAAATATGCAAATAAGTTTTGCAGAATGGGATAAGGAAAACTTCTCACTCAGCCAAACCAGTTCTCTACACTGGATTGAGGAGATGCAACCTACATCTGGGAATCTGTTCCTTCTGGAATAGATATACTGTTTTGGTTTTAGTCCAGCATTATGTCATTATGCTTCCTTAAAGTCATGCTTAAAGTCATTGTTTTCCTTATCCTATCCTAGAAAACTTATTTACATATTTTCCAAGGATCCCCCAGTGGAGAGTCAATGGGTATAAGTCTCCACATGCCTACAAGGCGGCATTAATTAGGAGAACTCTTAGTTTTCGACCCTACATTCATTGTTCTGCTTCTTATCACTTGTGTCATCAACCATAGCATTACTGTGTCCATTTGTGTATAAATTTGTGTTCTATTCAGCTGTTGTCTATTACTATGCCTGATGAAGAGACCTAAATAGTCTTGAAAGATTGCACCTGTCAACATCTTTTTTTAGTTGGCCATTAAAAGGTATCAATAACTGAGGACTCTCAACGTTCAACTATTTAACCACCTCCTAACATGGTACAAAGAATCTTTTAGCATAAAAATTTCAGTGATTTAATTAATTTTAACTTTGTTTTATATTTGTCTTCTCTATATCAAGAAATTCCATTGAACTCCACTGCTGAAGAATATGAGGAGTCATTAAAATCTATCTACGAGTTAAAACAGCTTCCAACTGCTTTGATAAATCTTAAACACTGTAGTGATGATCATCAACACAATAAAATAGGAGATGAAAATGCAAGTGTAAGAAAACTGAGCACCCCAAAGAAAAATGGAGGAGGACAATCTGAGGACAGCCAGCAGCAGAATGTTCTGGCTGAATTGTTGATGGAAATACATAATGAAAACATCTGCACAGATGGCAATGAAACATGGTTTAGTTTGGAGAACACAATCATGAATGGCTGTGATAAAAAAGGACTGGTTGAAATACTTAAACGGAATAAAACAAAAGAAAGTTGCAACTCTGATATAAAGGATCAAATGACTAAAACATCAGATATATACTATGAAGAAACAAACATAATACATACTTCAAATACAGAGCACATAGGTGGAGAAACATTAAGTCAACCGACCACGACACATTCAAGTAATCAGAAGATTCTTAAGAATTCTGACAAACATCAGGATAGGGCAATCCTAGGGGTTGTTTTAGGTGGGTCATTTGAAGAAAGCAGTAGTGACTCTGAAGAAATCAGTGAATCAAAAGGAGGAGCAGAAGAATGTAAACTAGTTAAAGACAAGATGTTAGGTAGACAAAAGTCTTTTGAAAACTATCAGAATGAAAGTGTCCAGTCAGATCTGTCTGATGACACAGTAAGTAATGAAAGCAACAAAAGAAGATCAACATCCGATAAATGCCTACAAATGAAAGATCTCAGACAACTAAACGGGAAAGCTAAGAGTGAATTAGGTATGTTTTCAAAAGGTGATGATGAAAAAAAAGGAGAAATTGGGGAAGTCAATAAAACTCAAGAAGTGGAAGAAGGTAAAGAAGTTATGAAAATTGTACTTAGGTCCACAGAAATCGGAATATCAAAACCAAGAGTGATTACAAACTGTGCAATGTATGAAGAGGATACAGATATAAACAGTGACACAGAAGATGATGACAAGGAAGAGAGTACAAGTGGAAAATATCCTGGACAGGAAACTAAGGACATTAACGATGCCACAGACAACAGTGCTCATGAGAATCATTTTGAGGATGAGGAGGATGATGATAAAGGTGATGGTGATGATAATAGTGATGAAGATGATAATAGTGATCATGAAGATAAAGATGATGAAAATTATGAGGATAATTATAATGAAGAAGACAGAATGGTATCTGAAGAAGATAGAATACAACAGATAGATATACATAAGGAAGACTGTAGTACTGAGGCTTCTGAAAATGAAGAACTTAGTTTGGGAGAGGAGGAAGGCAGCCATGATTCATCAGATGTAGAAAAATCATTTTGTGAAAACCATGATGAAATAGAAGACACTGATTTGATAGAGGAAGAGCCAAATGTTGACCTTTGGTCACGCAGCTCTAAGTGCACTAATACAGAAACTGAAAAGATGAATTTAAGAAAGGATGGAGGAGCAACAAGGTACATTCATTGTGTTAATGTTCAGTCCACTCTAAAGAAATATAAAAAAACAAGTACTAGAAGTGCGGACAGTGGAATATTGTACCACTGTACCACTTAACTGGTTTGGCTTAGAGCAGTGGTTCTCAACCTTTCTAATGCTGTGACCCCGCAATACAATTCCTCATGCTGTGGTGACTCCAAACCATGCAAGTCGCAGTAAAAACACAGTAAAATTTTGGCTCCGATGGCTTTAGGCGACCCCCGGTTTTGGTCGTTCGACCCCCGCTGGGGTCCCGACCCACAGGTTGAGAACCACTGGCTTAGAGCTAGAGATGAGCAGGTTGGAGTCAGGGCAGGTGGAGTTTTGGTCAAAGTTAGGGACAATGGCAAAAATTTCTAGTTAGAACTATCTTTGAGGAGTAGGGCATACCAGACATGGGATACACAGAGTCATAGTCAAGAATTAATATCAGAAACATGAGTGTCTATTGTTCAGCAGAAATCAAGAAACTTGGAACAGTTACATATAATAATGGTGCAGATTCTTCACTCATCAAATACTGTGTGACAACTAGTCTACTACAACATGTAGTAGTTACATGCACAATGTCTACCACCTGTGAAATTCCTTTCTTGATCATAGCCCAATGTCAAGTTGGGTGGCACATTAGGACCAAACCTGATGAATGCAAAAGTATACTATAAAATATAGATACTAGTCCCACATTAAGGACTAGATATAAAGTAATACCATGACATCTTTATAAACATAAGAGATGTTTGTCAAACTAAAATGTTTGATTTTCTGTTTAGGAAAGATGAATCCGCTGATCTTGAAGATCAAGGTAACCAAGAATTTGTATGTATTTCTTTTGTAGGCTTAGAATTGCCAGTTAGATCATGTTTTTCCTTAATTCCAAAAGAAGGCCCTGATTACAACAGCGCCGCAGACAAAGAACATAAGGCATGAGAATGATTTACATAAGGACATGCTTGTTTTGGCATCATCAATTTCCATCCATTCCAATGTAAAACAAATTGTTTTGTGCTTCTGAGCTCCTTTTTAAGCACACTTTACTAAGTAGTTAATGGGTCCACATCTTAAATGTTCATTCCTATTTATTTTACTGGTAGGAAGGCCAAGGCCTAGACACCATTCCAGATCCTCATTCCATACACAGAGAGGAGAAGGGGGAGAAGGGGGACCTTGGTGAATATTTCTTTAAATTAGATCTGTGGTTTTCCAGGATGGGTTAAGGAAAACCATGTCATGGGATATTTCTAGGATATTAACTACTTTTGTGATCATATGAGTCAAACCTCTGGGAGCTCCAAAAATCCTGAGAGCAAAGGGGGCAAACTACTGGTTTAGCACTGTATCCTTTTTCTAATTTACTAACAATGTTTTGATGACTGTCCCATTTACTTAATAAGCATTACACTGCAGTCGCCTGCAAAGAAAGTTGCTGTTTCTGATGGCAAAGATGCATCCCCTCATTACTGGGATCTGTTGGGTTCCCAATGACCACTTTCCCACTGATCATTCAAAGCATATACTTACATTATTTCTCATACTCTATAAAAAAAGAATACTTCTTTTAAAGGATTTGCCATTCCTTAGATGATTTTTGGGATTTTAGTAAGGAATTCTTTAAAAAGGATGTCAATATATGAAAAGTGGGATACCCCTTTAAGAACACTGACACTCAAACTAACTGATATGGTACATAGGGCTATGCCCATGCATGTGCCAATGCCTTTATTTTTATTTTTCAGACTTGGCTCAGCTACCTCATTTCCCGTTCCCTTTAAAATGATAGAGACTGTGTGTACCTCACTTTTGAGATTTTCTAAGGGAGGGGCATATGAGGGAGCTGATTTCTCTTCAGCAAGTCACACACAGCCAGTGTAACTCTTATTCCTGAGGGAGGGATGAATGAGGTAGCAGAACTGAGTTGGTTCAGCTGAAGAGAAAGCATGTCCTTATCATGGAAGATCATTAATATGCATAGATGGTGAATGAAATTTGCGAATGGACTGTGGAATTTTACAGGCATGGGGAGGAACAATATAGGGATAGTTGTACTTCTGTATGATAGCAGTTTTCAAACATATGTTTAGTTAGTATGGGTTAATTTAACTTACAGGTTCCATTTAAATACTCAGCTGCCAAAAATATTGCCTGTTACCTCTTACTAAATTCATAGTTCTATTATTAAAGAACTGCATTCCGGATCATATTGATATATCTGTGTTCTATAAGATGCAGTAAATTAAGCCCCATTCATATCTGTGTTTCTGGTTAATATTATACTCTTCTATTATGTGAGAGCAGAACAAAGACCAAATATTGGAGGATCTTCCACTTAACATATGATATTATGATATATTTATTTTTTCCATATTCCAAATGATACATTTATTTCCATATGATATTATTTGTATTTGTAATAAAAAAGAAGAATTACGAGTATTTTGGACATGTAAGTCTGAGAAGTGATGGTAAACAGTAGGGCTTCCATTTACCATCACTGCTCGGTTTCTATTATTCTCTTCCATAACAAAATAGTATAACAAAATCCCAGAAATGTAAACTAAACTAATGCCCACATGTTGCCCCTGAATTGGTCAGAATATATAAATATCATAGCATTTTATATGATCATCCAACCACATGGTGCCAGTATTTTGGTTACAAACTATATAGATATTTAGTAAGGTGAGATATCAAGCTATTACTGCATATATACTCATCCTCCATCCATTCCTTCCATTTTTGCCCCTTTGCAACCTGATACCTACCTAAAAATATATATATATTTAAATTCCTCATATAGCTACAGTGAACTGTCAGGAACTGAAAGAAGATGGTGGACAAATAGACACAGAAAATCAGAGGTATGCCATAATTAACAAAGTTTAATTTCTCACTTAAAGGAATGTTTTTTATCACCCTGTAACAAACTTTTATCTAGGGCTTAAATCGCCCTTACTGCAGTTGCAAGGTGACTTTCGAATTAATCCTTTTATGGCTCCCGGTACCATGATGAGAGCAGAAACCAAGAGACACACCAGTCTCTTAGAAAATGCAGAATCACACAGTGTTTATTAGCGCACAGCTGCATATATAAAACACATAAAATCATCAGCATATGGGCGTGAAAAGGTGATAAAATACTGCAATGCTATTGGTCATAATGCATATACCAGGACATCCTCTTTAAGACATTCTTTCAAAATGTTTATGAACTATACACCGTTACTTTCAGAGACCTTGTTCTCATACAAACACAATGTTTATACTAATTGTCCTTGTGTTAGTATAAGGCAGCAATACCGAAGACACAGTAATTTCTAAACAGTTCACACAAAATGAATGGCGTCCAATTGGTCCAAGATGACGTCTGTAGAGGAATATATCTCCTACATACCCCTGAAATTAATTTGAGTTATTTTGTTTAGCATTAATAAATACAAGCACTATGGATACTTTACAGTGAACCTCAGATGAGAAAAGCTGGAAAGAGAACCTTGTGTATTTTTTAAATATGATTCTTTCTACTATTATGAGACAGCCAATTACCAGAATTGCACACAAACTGAGTTTGAGCGCTCCCCAAGTTTACACTAGATTGGTCTGACATAAATAACCCCTTAACAGACCATGAGGTAAGTGTATATCAGGGAGTACTGCAGGATCTATGAGGTATGACACCAATCCAAGCATTTTAAAGGAAACCTACCATCAAATACCGTGCACCAGCTCCAAAGCACTTTAATGCTTTTTAACACTTTTTTAATCTTCATATTCTAAGCAGGTTTGGCGCACGGTAATACGCGCTCGGCGCACCATGCTCGCGTATCACCGTGCGCCGAAGCTGATTAGAATATAAAGATTAAAAAAAGTGCATGGTATGTGATGCTGAGCTGGTGCATGGTATGTGATGCTTATAAGTACAGTTTTAAAGTGGTAGGTTTCCTTTAAGCCCGTAATGCCTCAGTTGTACCATCTCATTGGTTTGGACCATTAGTCACCTGAGACTCACTAAAAGAAGTCAAGGGGGGAGATTTATTAATCCCTTTTCAGTGAAGCTTGTTTTCAGCTCAATGATCAGACTCGATTTTTCGAATCTGACATGTGTCAGGATAATTGGTTATAACTTCGGATGCTTTAACGTATCCAGGTGATTTTTAGGATGTTATGATGCTTAGAACTTTAGGTGCGATTTTTAAAATTTTCATGATTCGCCAAAACTCACGTTTTGAAGGACAACCAAGTTTTCTTGAAAGTTTTAAATAGCTGTATAATAGTATAAACTACACCCTTCAACGTATGTAAAACAACTTATATTAAATCTATCAACCCTTTAAGTATTTCATATGGGTTAAAACAAAATGGAAGTGCGATTTAGAAACTTTAGATTTTTTGGGGGAAAATACTTTAATTTAAGTCAAAAATGATGCTTTCATAATGAATAAAATGATGAAATGTTCTGCAAAGTTTGCTGCCCAATTTCTCCCGAGTGTACTGATACCCCAATATGTGACGGTAAACTGCTGTATTGTCACATGGCCGGGCATGGAATGGAAGCAGCGAAATGCGAAATGTGATTTTCTCCAATATTGGTTTTGCTCAATTTTACTGAGCAAAACCAATATTGGAGAAAATCACATTTTTATTCACAACTTTTCATGGGCATAACTTCTGTAATTTTATGTTGACAGGTCTAGAACCAAGCAGTTCAATATTGTTTTAGATTTATTGTGCACACAGATGCAGTGATAATAAATATGTACTTTTTTAGCATTTTTGTATTTGTTCAAGCCCTTGTATTGCAGGTATAAAAAGTGTATTGCAGTGTACAATGTAAATAACTAAGCATGCTGCACATGCTCAGTTACTTACAGCCGGGTCCTGTCCGGAGCCGGAACTCGGTGTGAACAGAAGCCGGAACCCGGCGTGAACAGGAGCCGGTATGCCAGACGCCAAGGCTGCCGCAGGATGGGGGTCTGATCCACGGGGGATACACTCATGCTTGACCGCGGCATGTAAGGGGTTAAACACCCAGGATCTGAGTTTTTCCGATCCTGAGTGTTAGTGCTGGGTCTGGGCTGTGATGTCACTGCCCGACAACGGCACCAGCGAGACCTGATGTCCCGCAATCTTCTTCTGATTCGCCTCTGTAGAAAGGCATCGCATCAGAAGAAGTACCCTTAATGACTGCCGTAAAAAGCCAATAGGGCGTTCATTAACAGGTTACTAAAACAGTACAGTGTTTGGGTTAAACAGTCTTAGCCTCATAGACTTCTATTCTGCATGGTCACTGCATAGTGAGGCGCAGGGTGTTGACTGTTCCTCACCGCACTGCAACTGAACCACTAGCTTGTGGACCATGTTCATGAGGCCTTATGCTGCACTTGATTTATCACTGTCTTCTGCAAAATGATACATCTGCTGTAGTTTCATGCTGTTACTCTCTATTACTTGATCTAGCTTACACTACAACTACACTACATTGTAATCCAGAGAACCAAGGGTTCTCTTATTTATTAGAAATACATGCAACGTTTCTACACTTAGTCTTTCTCATGCTAGTGCTATGATGAATAAAGAGAACATCTGATTCACTGAATTACAACAGAGTGCTGCTGCTTCTCCCTCTATTGTATCTTTCTTGATCCATGAAACTGCATAGCTCTCAACCATCCCGGTTTGGGCGGGACAGTCCCGTTTTTTATAACTCTGCCCCGCGTCACGGACAGCTGTGAGATTGTCCCGGATTTTCCCTCCAGGTCCTGCACTTGCTGGGGTTGTCCCGGCTCTGTGTCCCCCATAGTAAATACTTTCATAGCCAGAACCTGCGATACTAAATGGCTTCTACAGACATCCGGCAGGGAATTCTTTTGAGAAAGGTGTCAAGTTACCGGAGAGCAGGGATCACGTCATCAGGTTCAGATCAGCATCTGTCCATATATGGTCTAGGGCTTCCCCAGACACAAGCTTTTATTTAAATTAATTAAATAAATTTATGCCCAGGCTGGGATTCGAACCCTAGACCTTCTGCAATAGAGATCCCACTAGGCTATAAGCTCTGGGGATGTCAATGGGGATTTTTTGTAACTATGCGCTACGCGTGCCGCCATTTTGTCCCTCTTTCTCTTCTGGAAATGTTGGGAGGTATGAAACTGGGATCTTTCTACTACACCAACCATGACATAAACAGGCCCAGACTTGTTTGGATGCCATCTCACACCTTCTTTTTCTTGTAACTTTATTTTAATATCATGCTTATAATACTATGCATGCAGCTTATGCGTTTTGGGCTAAATTTGCCCCTTGTCTTATCCAGGGAAGTATTGTGTCATCTTAACCTGTTTGAAAAAATAATGGTAAAGTTTATTAGGTCAATTTCTGCTGACAAGTTCCATCTAAGTTCCATCACTAACAAGTGATCAGGTGTCAATAATAAGCTGATACTGAGGTTTGCAAAGCTGTTTTGCACAGATACTTAAGTAAGCAGCTCCTAGTACTACATCATATGTGACAGTGTTACACTGCTAGCGTTATCGGAAACCTCTGATAACGCTAACAAACACTGCAGTGCTGTACAATAGAAAACACTGAACCGTGCTGTAAGCAGTCGGGCGTATTCATGAGGGGGTGGGATTAGGGGCAGAGAATGCCGTGTGAAGCTCGGCTATCACGGCTGGCCTATGGAGTAGGAGGGCGGTCTGGGGAGAGGCAGCGCCTCGGAGCGTCCCCTCATGAATATGCCCGACCGCTTACAGCGCGGTCTGGAGTTTTTAGTTGTACAGCGCAGTAGTGTTTGTTGGAGGTTTGTTGGAGGTTTCCGATAACGCTAGAAGTGTAACACTGAGGCATATGCTATAGTTTTTAGAAGTGACAGGTCCTCTTTAACTTTTGCTATGTCTCATTATACCAATGCTTTTTAACCCTTTATTACTTCTCTTTCATGCTTAGGAGCCACTGGCTTTGTTGCCTGAAATCATGCTTTCTCTCCGATGACACAAGGTCATTATTATTACTGTTATTAGATATTTGTTGGTTTCATTTATAAAATGTTTCCTTGCAGAGCAGGGCAATGGAAGTAGATGCATTAGCGATTATGTGCAAAAATTTTAATGTTTTTTTTTCCTTCTTATCAAATGTCCAAGAATGTTTGTTTAATTTTTTCTCTTTAAAGCAGTGTTATCCTATGAAGTATCTGCTGCATTTTGTTGAGTATGATATACATTTTTCAAAATTATTATTATAACAGGTTTTTGTTTGGCTCTAAACCATGACTGATCTATTAGTTGAGTCTGATACAAAGGAATACTCTCAGGATGAACAAACAGTCCTCAGTCAATCTCCTTCATCGTGGTTCATACTGCACCTTCTTTGTGCTCTTCCAACAAAAGTCAGCAGCATCATCAACAGAGGATGTATGCAACATAGCACAGACTCATATAGTGTACTCACAAACAATGTTTTCAAATGCGCATTGTATAAAATCAGGAAGTAACCCATCATTGATCATTCATTTAGTAGATCAATTTAATTGAAAAGCCTCTCAAAATGGCTTTAGCTTCTATTGTAATAGTCATATAGTAAAACAGGGGATCAGAAAGTTATGGAAATTACCTCATAAAGAAAAGTTTATTTCTGAACTTCTTTCTTTTAATATACCCCACAAATTGTTCTCTCGTTTGGTAATGTGATCACCCGAATGACCTACTGATTCACACACAATATTGAATTATAATACAGGAGGTTTGGGCAGTGGCCAGAGGCTCAAGCTTTCTAGGGAGCCAGTGGCCACCCATGCCACCCACCAAATCTTATACTGAGATGGGCCTTCACCCATGAAAGCCTCGTACATCTGTTCCTGCTCTCAATACACATGTACACAAGAGCCATTTCTAGACCTTTGAAGACTAAAAGAAGGTGGAAAGGAAGTAGTGAAGGAAGTAAATTCCTGATTCATATGGCAGTCTTATTCATTATTACATGTAATCTAATCCTAAACAAAAAAAATCTGATCCTTTTATCCTTTTATAGGAAACTAAATAATTTCTTTCTTTTTTTTAGAGAAAATCTGAAAAGATGCAGCGAGGATGGAAATATGGATTTACTTCAACTGAATCCTGTCGAATCTGCGTCCTCATTTCTTAAGCAGGAGTTGTGTGAAAGCCCCACTTTCAGGTAACATGAACTGAAGTGCCTACAGTAATCTGCAGATTATACCGGATTAGTTCCATAAACATCTGACAGTGTGTTATTCTTTCCAGCAGAAATACTGAAGCAGCATCTGCTCATAGGGCACCTTCAGAAGGTAAGTTTGTATACATTGATCAGCCATAACATTACAACAGGAAGACCGAAAATAGATTTGGGAGGAATATATTTGGTGTATAGAGAACGGCCGTTAATGTCACTGCCCTTTTCCATTTTCCACCCTCCTTCCAAGGGCTTCTTAGTGCCACCATTTTACACTTTGTGCAAAGCGGGAAGTGGAAATGAAATGGACAAAACTGAGCCATTTTCTTACAAGTTCTGTTTTTATGGCTTTCACTGTGCAGTCCAAATGACACATTGCGGCACATTTACTTACCTGGTCCTGTCGCGATCCCCGATCCGGACGGTCCGACGAAGATGAAGTCAGGCGCGATTCACGTAGCTCGTGCTCCCGAGATCCTGTATCTGTCGCTTTCCCGCTGAGGTCTGCCGGAGTTCACCTTCTTCCTGGTGCTTGTAAGTGCTTGTCTTGCGACACAATTTGAATTTTAGATCCTGCACGTAGTCCGAATCCGTTGGTTTGTCCGATGGCCACGCCCCCCGATTTGCGTCGTATGAAAGTCGGCGCGATTGCACCAAAATCCGATCGCGTGCACCAAAAACCCCAGTTAAATGAGGCGCAAAACGGAAATTGCCGGGAAACCCGATGACCCTTAGTAAATGAGCCCCATCACCTTCAGACTGCCTTTGCATGATCATGTGCAGCTCATGGAAATGGGCCCTTATGTTGGCCAGATACACAAACTGCACATCTTTCATGGGACATGATGGAAGGAATTTCACATGAATCAGTATATAGCGTAATTTTAACAGAATTAGGGTCAGTTTTGATCATTTCTGTTAGCATACTATGCTTGTGATCTGACATATGTTATATGTAGTCTTTACATTTATTTTTATTTGTTTGTTACCTGAATAATTAATTTTGATTCCAGAAGCCCAGTGTACTGCAAGTAAGTGGCTGCTAGGTGGCAGCAAAACCACAGCTAGGGTTTATCCTGGTCTTGGTTTTTATCTGTTCTCTTCTCTGTTCCTATAGCATTCTCTAATGCTTTTCTCTAACTATTTCAATCTACAATAAATGGGGAGATGTTGTCATAATTATATATTATGTAGTGCTTCAATACATCTGTATGGCTATCGCATAATTTCTGCAGTGTGTTTCCTCAATCTTATTCTTTCTATGTATTTTATGTTTTATATATACTTATTAGGGAAGAATTTTCAGGATTTATATGCCAGTTATATGGCATACAAGAGTTATTAGCGAACCACCAGTAATTGCTATTATTTCCCCTTTCGTGTACATTCTACGCTGGGGCACACGCTATAGCCTGTGAACTTTCAGGCCTGAAAGTTTACAGGCTATAGCGCAATTGGACACCAGGAAGGATTTGGCATAAAATGCGCATGCCGCCCTCTGAGCCTCCTGAAGACAAAAAGTTTCAATTGGTGCATAAAGAAACAGGATATCCAATCAACCATCAGTCAAACTGGTGGTAGATGACCTTTAAAGGGGATTTGTGGGATAAAAATATTTAAAAAATTTCCAAAGAAAAAGTCCTCAGTATCAGCACCCCCACAGATATCCTACCGCTCATCGATTGACACACAAACAATGAAACTGAAAGCAGACATCAGTGTTTTCTGAGTAGTGGTCACACCAGGTTACTGCAGATTTGGTTCAGTCACTATACAGAGCACAGAGCTGTTTTCTTCCCGTTCCAGTTTATTAGACACACATCTGGTTTGTGGACACTGCACTAAATATAAATATAATAAATAAATACATATAAAATGTTAAAAAACTGAAATTTATGACATAACAACAGAATATTTCAGAAATCTCGGATAGATGCGGGTCTCACCTCTCTGACCAGTAACTATCTTTAAGCCCTTAAGGACCAGGCCCTTTTTCGTTTTCGCGTCTTTATTTTTCACACCCCACCTTCAAAAATCTATAACTTTTTATTTTTCCATTTAGAGAGCGGTGTGATGGCTTGTTTTTGCGTAACAAATTGCACTTCATAGTGATGTCATTTAATTGTCTATGCCATATACTGGGAAGCGGTAAAAATTTCTGAATGCAGTGAAAATGGTGAAAAAACGCATTTGCGCCGTTTTCTTGTGGGCGTGGATTAACGTCTTTCACTGTGCGCTCCAAATGACATTCTAATTTATTCATTGGGTCATACGATCACGGAGTACCAAATTTGTATAGGTTTTATAATGTTTTCATACATTACAAAAATTAAAACCTCTGTACAAAAAAAATTCTCATTTTGCCGTCTTCTTGCGCTAAATAACTTTTTCATACTTGGTGTATGGAGCTGTGGGTGGTGACATTTTTTCAAATTTTGATGACGTTTTCAATGCTTTTATTTTTAATTTTTACGACCTTTGATCACTTTTTATGAATTGTTTATATTTTTCAATGGCAAAAAAATGGCATTTGCGACTTTGAGCCACTATTGTCCGTTACGGGGTTAAACGCAGTAAAAAACATTCTTATATTTTGATAGATCGGGCATTTTCGGACGCGGCGATACCTAATGTGTTTATGATTTTACTGTTTTTTTATATTTATATCAGTTCTAGGGAAAGGGTGGTGATTTGAATTTTTAGGTTTTTTTAAATAATTTTTATTTTTATTTTTTTTTATTAAAATTTTTACTATTTTTCAGACTCCTAGGGTACTTTAACCCTAGTGGCTGATTGATCCTACCATATACTGCCATACTACAGTATGGCAGTATATGGGGATTTTGCACACCATCTATTTCAATGTGCAGATCGCACATTGTAATAGATGGCCTAAAACATGATAGCCTCTGATCATTGTGTGATCAGAGGCTGTCATGGCAACGGATCGCCGCTCCCCGATGACGTCACGGGGAGCAGCTATCGGAGCCAAGATGGCGGCGCCCACGCCGGCAGCGATGAAAGGGTTAACACCCGCGATCGGTACAAGCACCGATCGCGGGTGTTAGTGACGGATGCTTGCTTCATTGTGAAGCAAGCACCCGGCGTGTATGAAGAGGGCTCAGCCCGTGAACCCTCTTCATACTACCCCATGCGCAATAAAACGTACAGGTACGTTTTATTGCACTATGGGGTTAAAATAAAGCTGTTAAGTCACTTCCCGTGGCTCCTAGAGCTTTCTGACAATCACTTGTGGCTGGCATTTGACATAAAACACATATAACTGAGCTGCTTTGTTCTCAAAATCCATCATGATAAACCAGGGACACTTACTGATAGATCCAGGCACTGTGACTGTGGTGATCTTCTTATATTTGTTATCTATGGCCTTCTTCCTTCTAAATCAACTTTTGAAATGATGCTAATGAGCCTAAGGGTCTACCCTAGCCCCATTTTGATCTTGCTTTAAAGGCTATTACACTGTCTCACCCTCCCTGCTGGTCCCTCAGCACTTGTGCAGTGGACAGGAAGCGCTCACTTCTGAGGGGGGAGGGAGAGACATTGAAACAGCCTGTAAAGCCAGATCAGACTCAAACTCATTAGCATAATATTCCAATTTTAAGCCCCCATTAGAGAAAAATAAAAAATTACCTTTTTTTAAAATGCAGCTGCAGCTGGTGACTTTTCATTGGTGAAAATTCGGCAGCTGCGTTTATTTCTACACCAGGCAGGGCCCCCTATAGGTCAAATGGTGCCAAATTCTCTCTTTTCTTTTGCAACATTTATGGCAATATTATGCTCATACACAACTTCATGAGGCATAAAGTCCCCCAAGCTGCCACCAGCAGGGTTCAGTGGTGATACACAAGAGCACCAAGGCTGGTACATCATCCTATGCCACCCTCAGCCCATTGAAATAAATATTGCAACATGAAGCACATTTCATTATGCAGCTACGATTACAGCATAACATCTGTTAGACAAGGATAAATGGTGTGAAAATGAGGAAACGTAGTGCGCCACAAGTTTGCAGTTCAGTCGCAAATTAGCTGTAAAAAAATATCATTACGCACTAAATAATTCCAATACAAAAAATGAAAAAATGATAAACCACAAACTGTAACTTTTATGAGGTATTTTAATTCTGCTGTATGGCAGGGTATTATGCACATAACATCACATGATCGCATTACATGGATAACAACTTAGAAACAGCAGTTTCTTTTTCAGATCAGCGATCAATATTGTAACCTTTAATTACATAGTCCCTTTCCTTATGCCATCAGGGTATACAGATATCACTCACTATACACGCTTGTGAGTGTCCCCCAAAACAGGATCTATTCTTCCCTTATGGCTCATTTTGGAGTAAATCGTCTTTTAAATTATGCAAATGAGCCTCAGGAGCTCCTGTCTTCATCACAGGTGCCCCTTCTAGCTCTGTTTCTACTTATGGCATGCATAATTAGCAGAAGACTGAGCCAGGAGGGGCTATAGACAATTTTTTCCAAAACTAAGCCATAAGAAGATAAAGGAAAAATGGATCCTGTTTCAGGGGACACACACCAGCGTGTAAGTGTGATTGGTGTACAGTACTGCATCCATCTGTTTGACTTTCTTTGAAGGCTACCATTCAGTGCTACATGTCTGGCTTTCTATAACTCTTTATATGGTTATTATAATTATAACTTATAAATATGCAATCATGTTCCAGTGTGATAACTGTGAAATACCATATTTAGTTTTTTCATCTCAATACATGTCCCCTACAACACTATTGATAAATAATCCTTGGTGTTCCAATTCTTTTTTTTTAGATTCAAGTGAAGATTTATCTGACAATGAACAGAAATCTGAAAATTCAAAGCAGGACTGGTCCGATTCAGAAGATGATGTGCATTCTTTCTATGACTGATCTACCAAACCAATGTTCCTATAAAATAATAAATAATAATAATCAATAATATAAATAATAAAATTAAAAGGGGTCTGTAACAAATGCTGAATTAAGTGATTAACTGAAAACATTTCAATTAAAATCAGGGTATTCAACTACTAGATCTCCTCTACTTGTCTTACATTATGGGGCACATTTACTAAGAGCTTTGCGCTGCACTTTTGTCGACTGTGCATGTTCTTCTAGGCTTAAGCGGATTGCACAGGTATATAAGGAGTGTCTGCGCTGTTATTGTGTTGCACGTGACCCTTTTGTGGCACAGCTGCGCTAGCCTCCATGCGACACAAATTAGGGGGGCATGCTGTTGCGACGTCGGTCTGTATGTTAAAGGTGCAGCACAAAAAAAAGGTGGTGAACTCTGTTGGGCCAGTGGGTGGAAACGACAGATACCTGATTTCTGGCGCACAATCTTAGTGATTTGCTGCACCCAGCATTATACACGGAAATAGGACTTTTAGTGCAGTTTACAACTTTCTAAGTAAATGTGCCCATATGTCTTCTTTTTTCTACTGTACAGTACCAGTCACAGTATATCCCAAGCACAGACTATACCCTGAGTTAAAGGGGCTGAGGCTAGATAATGCCACCCCCTAGACCAGTTTATTCCTTCATCAGTAACAGTGTAATATACAGAAAAATTACTTAATTTTGTAACATTTTATTCTGGATTAAGATCTGTTAAGTCAAGTTAAACCTACTGGGGATACACTCTTCGTTTCATTGCAGCCATTTGGTAAAAAAGCTCTTTATTTTGCACATTAATGTACACTCTGAGTCCCATCTTGACAGAAAAAAGCAGAAATGTACATAATTTTGCTAATATATTGAAGAAGAAAAACTGAAACAGTACCGCCATTAGTCTTCTTGGGAATGATGCAACCAGTTTTCACACCTGGATTTGGGGATCCTCTGACATTCTTCCTTGCAGATCCTCTCCAGTTTCCTCAGGTTGGATGGTGAACGTTGGTGGTGAGCCATTTTCAAGTCCCTCCAGAGATGCTCAATAGTGTTTAGGTCAGAGCACTGGCTGGGCCAGTCAAGAATTGTTCTGAGTTGTTCTGAAGCCACTGCTTTGTTTAACTGTTTGCTTGTCTTGTTGGAAGGTGAACCTACGGACCAGTCTGAGGTCCAGTCGTCCTGTCTCTGTTGCTGAAAAACACCCCCATAGCCCCACCACCATGTTTCACTTTTGGGATTGTATTTGGCAGGTGATGAGCAGTTGCTGGTTTTCTCCACACATACCACTTAGAATTAACACCAGGAAGTTCAATCTTCATCTAATCAGACCAGAAAATCTTATTTCTCATAGTCTTCATGTGATTTCTTTGCAAAATGTATGCAGGTTTTCATATGTCATGCACTGAGGAAAGGCTTTCATTGGCACACTCTGCCATAAAGCGCCAACTGGAAGCCAGGTCGAGAAAGAAGAACTTTTTTGATCTTACCAATTGGCTGCAATGAAACAAAGAGAGAAACATTTAAAGGGCTCTCGACATTTATGTTTCATTTAATTCCTCTGCCATATAAATACATATTTTACATTTTATTAAAAAAATGTCCCAGTGTGCAGAAAGTTTCCCATAAATGTCCCCATTTTGTCCCTTAGAAGCAAGATAGTTGTCCTTGGATACAACTGTTTCCGTAAATGTGGTGTAAACATTCATTTTGTGTTTGCGTAAACTAGTTTTAACTCAATGTGATGGTAACAATATGTAAATGTGTGAACACAGCCTAATATCCCATTCACATTGTGTTTATAAAGATGTGGTGTAAACATAATGTTCAAATTGTGTTTACTTAAACACTGTGTTATTTACCATGTTGATGTAAACACAGTGCAAACATCATGCTCACATTGGGGCAGATTTACTTACCAGTCCCTGCGCGATCCCCAAGGTGAGTTACCTTGCACAGGTGCTGTGATTCACTGCGAGCGCGCGCTTGATATCCTGCATCTGTCGCTTCCCCGATCAGGTCTGCCGGAGTTCACCTTCTTCTTCCCGGTGCATGTAAGTGCTTGGCTTGCGACACAATTTAAATGTTAAATCCGGCGGTTTGTCCGAATTCGTCAGATTGTCTGATGGTCTGCCTCCCCAATTTCTGTCGCATGAAAGCCAGTGTGATTGCGACACAATTAGATCACAACGTAAATGTGGCAGCGGGACCCTTAGTAAATAAGCCCCATTGAGGTTAGGTAAATGCATTGTAAACATTTTCAAATTGGCTAATATTGCATTTCCATAAATGAGGTATATCATCATGTTCATGTTGCTTTTACGTAACGTGGTTTAAATCAACACAGTATTAACACAATGTAAATGTGATATAATGAAAAGTGTGTGAATACAGGCTAATATTACATTCACATACCGTTTCCGTAAATGCGACATAAACATTGCATTCATGTTGCTTTTACGTGGTTAAAATCAATGCAATGTCAACACAATGGGGCAGATTTATCAAGCAGTCTGAAAGTCAGAATATTTCCAATTGCCCATGGCAACCAATCACAGCTCCCCTTTAAAATATTCATGAGCACTGGTGAAATGAAAGCTGAGCTGTGATTGGTTGCCATGGGCAACTGGAAATATTCTGACTTTCAGACTGCTTGATAAATCTGCCCCAATGTTAATGAAAGGTGTGTAAATGTAGGCTAATATTGTGTTCACATGTGGTTTAACACCTTAAGGACCACACCCTTTTTTGTTTTTGCATTTTCATTTTTCACTCCCCACCTTTAGAAATCTATACATTTTTTATTTTTCCATGTGAGGAGCTGTGTATGGGCTTGTTTTCTGCATAACAATTGCACTTCATAGTGTCGGTATTTAATATTCCATGCCGTGTACCCGGAAGCCGGAAAAAAATTATGAATTCAGTGAAAATTATGAAAAAAATGCATTTGCGCTATTTTCTTGTGGGTTTTTACAGCTTTCATTGAGCCCCCCAAATCACAAGTCTACTTCATGTTTTGGGTCACTGCGATCATAGAGATACGATATCTGTATAGGTTTTATAATGTTTTCATACATTTACAAAAATTAAAACCTCCTGTACGTGTATGGAGCTGTGTGTCGTGTAATTTCTTTGCGACTTTTGATGACATTTTTAGGTCCGTACGACCTTTTGATCACTTTTTATAAAAAATTTTAAATTTTTTAAAATGGCAAAAAAGGTCCATTTTCAACTTTGGCCACTTTTTTCCATAACGCAGTGACAAAATGTTATTATATTTTGATAGTTTGGGAATTTTCAGATGCCACGATAACTAATGTGTTTATGATTTTTACTGTTAATTTATATGACTAGGGAAAGGGGGTTGATTTGAATTTTTAGGGTTTTTTTACTATAATTTTTTTTAACCTTTTAAAATTTTTAGGTTGTCTGATCAATCCTACCATATACTGCTATACTACATCATCTATTACAATGTGCAAATAGCACATGCCGCTGTCAGCTTTGTGGGCGGGTGATCGCGGGTGTTAACGACCTGTGTTTGCTCCATTGTGCAGCAAACACCCGGTGAGTATGAAGAGGGCTCAGTCCGTGAGCCCGCTTCATACTTTCCCCTACGCAAAAGGACATTCAGGAATGTCTTTTTGCGTCAAGGGGTTAAACATCGCATTCACATTATTTTAACACAAACATGGTTTAAATAAATGCAATGTTAACTAAAAGTTAAGGCTACTATTACGTTCACATAGCGTTACGTAAATGCGATATAACATTGCATTCGTGTTGATTTAACATAAATGTGGTTAAAATCAATGCATTGTTAATGCAATGTAAACACAATGTAAATGAAGGTGTGTGAATACAGGCTAATATTGTGTTCATATAGCGTTTACGTAAATGAGTTATAAACATCGCGCCCACATTGATTTTAAAGAAATGTTGTTTGAATCAATGCAGTGTTGATGCAATGTTAATGCAAAATCTGATTGTGTGCGCCAAATCCCCTGTTAACTGTGCACAAAACGGAAAATGCGCTCCGCAGACCCTTAGTAAACGAGCCCCAATGTATTAATTCAACCTGACATGGAATTCACATTTCTTTTACATAAAAATGCTTTAAATATCTCCTTCACATGGCCAGGGGAAGTTTTTGATGGGGTGGAAATGGAAAGAGGTGAGCGCTCCTCACCCCTCCTACATTCAAGGGAGCCGTTATAAAGTTTATCCCCCGGGGTGTACAGTGGCCTAGGCCAGACTATATCCAGGCCCAAGTTAAGAAGGGTAAATTCTGGCCTGGGAGGTATACACTGGCCAAGGCTACTTTTTTCCAGGGGTATAATCTGGCTTAGTCTACTTTATACCCAGGGTATACTCTGAGACAGTGTTATTTTGGCCTGCTACGCCAGAATGACATATTTAATGATACCCAATCAGAGCTGTACAGTTTCAGCTCATGGTAAAAAAAAATAAAAATATTGGTAACTCTCTGATATTGTTTTTACAGTGAGAAAAAATACAACATCTGTTAGGAGAGACGATTGAAATTATTATATGAATGATTCCTTTCGGTCAGGGTGCTTGGCATCTGTTTGGGGGAACTTAAATAAATATCTCACAAAAAGTTGCACATAGCATAAGTAAGAGATATTACTTGCCGCCCGTGATGTAGTACTACGTCCAATGTCGGTAAGGGGTTATTCTCACAAAAAGTTGCCCATAGCATAAGCAAGAGGTATTACTTGCCACCCGTGATGTAGTACTACGTCCAATGTCGGTAAGGGGTTAAAGGGATCCTGTCACCAGCTTTTACTATATTCATACCCTACTTGAGGGAGGTAAGCTGCCCCACTCATCTTTGATCACCTCTCCTGTGGAAAATTACATTTAAAGGACACCTGTCAGGATAATTTTGACCTCCATTCAAACATACCCACTAAATCCACTGTAATGATATTAATTTCATAGACTTGGCATTCAAAGTTTAATAAAAATCCCTTTATTCATATGACCCATAGCATACTAATGGGTCCAATTCACGGATCTCTGGTGTAGCATATTGATTAGGAGGCACTCCTCTCTTTTCCTGTGCCGCTGCTCCCAGGGCAATGTAAGTATCAAGTGTGCATGCGCAGGTGCTTCCAGCATTCTGCTTACTCTCATGTTGTTCACCGTGCCACCTTGCTGTGCGTGTCTACAAACTGTATCCTGTCATGGAGCTGGAGCCATGGACCGGGGCAGAGCAGGTTCACCAGGTACTTATTTTCTGCCACTATTTCATGCCCAGCAATGAAGTATATGATATGTGTATATACAGGCAGTCCCCTACTTAAGAATACCCGATTAACAGATGACCTCTAGTTACAAACGGACCAACATGATCTGTAGTGACATGTTACCAGGGACATCACACCTACTGGGATTTGAGACGAGATTTGAAAAAGATCAGAAGGGTGTGGGTGTATCCAGAGTCTGGGGGATGGATCAATGGCTGCCTAATGATTTAACCACACCCTGCATTTGAATATTACTTCAGGACAATAAAATGCAAGTTATGCAATGAAGGCACAACCAAGAAAATAATAAATACGTGGTTAATAGCAGTAAAATGTGTTCTGAAGTGTGACAGGTGTCCATTAAAGAGTATTCCTATCTTGGACACGTATTGAAGAAGCATATGCTTTTTTTCTGTACGATGGCTTTTAATACCCATATTTAGGCATAAAAAGATGTGAGCGATTGAAGCGTAAACTCTAACACTTTATGTATACATCTTCCATACATCTTCAATATTTAAAAAAAAAGTATACGTGTTGCATACGTTTATCAAGAGGTCATGAAAAAACGCAGCAGCCACAGTCCACAGACATGAATGGATACGCTATACCACACGTTTTTCAGTGAAAAAGTGTCCCACAGCAATTATATAAAAACGAGATGTGAACCCAACCTAAGTCAAATATGTGACACTCTTACTTTTCACATCCTACTTCACACACAGATGGCCAACATGTTCTAAGTTAAACAGAAACAAACTGCATTGGACAAGAATTTGATTTTAGAAATTACAGATAAAGGTAAATTAAAATGAACAATGCAATACTGATGTAAAATAGTCTCCATATCAGGTGTGATGTCCCAGAGACAGGGTATTCTTCATATGACAATGACTCATCCCAGAAGACAATAGGTAATGGCTGTAGTGGATCTGTCACTCAAGATTTCAAGACTGTATAGAATGAGTGAGTGGGAGGGGAGAGAGACACAGGTGGAAGAGGAGATACTTATACAATGGTACATAGATAAGGGTCATCACAATGTCACCTTCAGAAGATCAGCCATTGTGTTACTGGAGTCAAGTTATTGCAAGGGGTTGAAAGGTTTGGTGCCCCTGTGTCTACATTTTATGTCTGTCTGTACCGGAGAAATATATACTCAGATAATATATAGTATACATCTGTCTGTATACTGTGAATTGTGTGACAGTCATATGTAACATCCAGTGGTACAGAATATTTTTTTTCTTCTGTACTTCGAAATGTTGTCTTAGATGAATAATTAGCTAAAAAGTAAAAATGAAAAGCTGGATAAAAGTTGGATATTAGATGAAATTGATCATCTTTATCTTATACTGTCAATTATTTACTTTATGTATGTATTTTAATGTATAATAAATTATTTTATAGAATGTCATTTGGTAATGATAGGTTACCCTTAACATCCATGCATTTATATCAGATATAGTTAACACCCAGGTCTAAATTTAGTACTTAAATAAAATTCATAACCTTCCATTATAGGAATTAGAACTTGGTAAATATAAAAAATATTTTGCATCTTTTATGGTAAATTTAAATAATGTACAAGAGCCTTGCAGGTAACGGAAGTGGTTCTCTGCTGAAATGTACTCAATACAAATTGTAAAATAAGTCATCTATTAATTTAGTAGACCAGTAGAAAGAGCTGCTCTCAAGACTGTACTTAACAGCCCATACCACTACATGTAAGGAAACGTTTCCTTACAGGACATTAACCCCTTCCCACTAATGCCCTTTTTGGTTTTTGTGTTTCCGTATTTTGCTTCCCTTCTTTAACACCTTAACATCCTGGCCCTTTTTAGTTTTTTCACTTCCATTTCTCACTCACCACCTTCAAAAATCTATAACTGTTTTATTTTTCCACATAAAGAGCTCTGTGACGGCTTATTTTCTGCGTAACAAATTGCACTTCATAGTGACGGTATTTAATATTCCATGCCGTGTACTGGGAAGCGGGAAAAAAATTCCAAATGCAGTGAAAATGGTGAAAAAACACATTTGCGCCGTTTTTTTGTGTGCTTGGATTTTACAGCTTTCACTGTGCGCCCCAAATGACATGTCTACTTTATTCTTTGGGTCGGTACGATTACAGGGATAACAAATTTGTATAGGTTTTATAATGTTTTCATACATTTACAAAAATTAAAACCTCATATAACTTTTTCATACTTTGGTGTACGGAGCTGTGGGTGATGTCATTTTTTGCAACTTTTGATGGCATTTTCATTGCTATCATTTTTAAGACTATGCAACCTTTTGATCAATTTTTATAGTTTTTTTTATACTTTTCAAAATGGCAAAAAAGTGACATTTTTCAACTTTGGGCGCTATTTTCCGTTACAGTGTTAAACGCATTGAAAAAACGTTATTATATTTTTATTGGGTATTTTTGGATGCGGCGATACCTAATGTGTTTATGATTTTTACTGTTTATTAATATTTATATCAGTTCTAGGGAAAGGGGGGTGATCTGAATTTTTTTGGGTTTGTTTAATTCAAATTTTTTTTTTATTAACTTTTTTTTATGTTTACTTTTAGTATTTTTCAGACTACCTAGGGTACTTTAACCCTAGATTGTCTGATCGATCCTATCATATACTGCCATACTACAGTATGGCAGTATATGGGGATTTTCTTCCTCATTCATTACAATGTGCAATTAGCTGGAGTGCCCATGCGCCGCCATCTATTTGAAGCCGCCGGCAGCATTGCAATCGGTGGGAAAACACCTGCAATCGGTGCTAGCACCGATCGCGGGTGTTACCGGTAAGCCTTTGCTGCAATATGCAGCAAAGACTTACCGGCTATGGAGAATGCTCGGCCCGTGAGCCCTCTCCATGCATCGGAACCCGGCTTGCGCAATACTAGTATGGCGCAAATCGGGAAGGGGTTAAAAATCCATAACTTTTTATTTTTCCATGGAGGGAGCTTCATAAGGGCTTTTTTTCTGTGTAATACATTATATTTCCTATTGGCAGTATTTAAAATTGCAAATCCAGTAAACTTGACTAAAAAATCCTTTTGTGCTATTTTCTTGTGGATCCTGTTTTTACAGCTTTAAATGTGCACACCAAATGACACCTCCCGTCTATTCTTTGGGTCTGTGAGATTAGAGAGATACCGCATTTATATAGGTATTATTAGGTTTTAATAGATTTCTACCTTTTGTAGAAAAAAATATTTCTTCATTCAGCCTTATATCTTCATTCTGACACTAAACTTTTTATTACTTATGCTGTGTTTTTAGCAGGACATGGTGACATTTACATTAATACCATTTGTGGGAGTGTGTGACCCTTTGATCACTATTTATTTCAATCTTTATGCAAATTTTTTTTAAAAATGGAGTTTCAGACATTGGGTTCTATTTTCTGTTACAGGGTTCACCACCAGGAATAACTGTTTTATAGATTGTGACTTTCGGGACATGGCAATATCTAACATGTTTACGATATTTTTATTGTTTATTTATTTTTATATCAGTTCTAGGGAAAATGAGTGATTTTAGCTTTTTTTTTTTAAATTTTGTAGACCACCTAGCAGTGGCGTAACTAGAAGCTGATGGGCCCCAGTGCAAAGTCTGTGCCAGGCCCCGACTATAATGTATGGTTTATAGTAATAGTCTTCTCATATGGGAAAGTGACACCATAAGGGCCCCCTAAACCTCTTGGGACCAGGTGCGACCACAACCTCTGCTCCCACTCAAGTTACGCCCCTGCCACCGAGGTTACTTGCTGATCGATCCCTCTGATTGATACTATAGTATAATGGTATATGACATTTTTGAACATGATTATGACAGATCTTCAGAAATTACAATAGCTGCAGTCTCATACAGACTCCAGGCTATCATGGCGATGAATCTTCGCTCCACAATGATGTCACAGCCAAGAAGGTGGCACCCATGCACAAGCATGTAAAGGGTTTACACTTGCTATCAGTGCCAGCACCAATTGGGGGTGTTAACGCTGGGTTTTTCCTGCAATATAAAAGGCCTATAAGCCCTCTCCATGCACCCCTTTGCTTCACGCCAACGTATTATTATGTTGGTTTGTGGCAAGGAGGTTATATAATTGGCTTTAAAAACTAGACAATCCCTCTAACCCTATTTTGTTCTTCCCACCAAAATCCATAACATTTTATTTTGCCGATTACAGACATGTTATATGCAGAAATTGTAGAAGCACATTTTGATATTGTGTGCAATTTACTGTAAAAAAACTAAAATTGAAATTGACAAATACACACAGTTGCTTTTTTTTCCGTAAGGGCTTTATGGTGGCGGGTTTCACTGCCCCTTTATTCGATTCTGAAATAGTTTGGAGATGCCAAATTTATATAGTTTTTGTTATGTTAAAAATACATTAAGAGAATAATTTTTGGAGAGATACAACTATTTCTCTTTGTCACCATATTATATCACCACATATAACTTTTATATACTTTGTGGTCCTTAATCCAAAGTATATAGAAGTTATATGTGGTGGTAGAATATGGTGACAAAGACGAATAGTTTTATGTCTCTAAATATTATTTTCTAAATGTATATTGAACATAACAGCGGTTAACAGCTGTGTAAAGTGTAATTTTTTGCAGGACCAACTGACATTTTAATTTATACCATTTTAGGATGTATGACCTTTTGATGTAAAAAGTGTTTTATGTAAAAATATTCAGTATCAGTTATTATTTTATTTGTTTAAATCTCTGCTTATTCTGGGAGTTCAATAGACAGTTCTATTCAGTGACTGACAATCATACTAGGAATGCTGTCACTTAGAGTTACTGTTAAAGGAAACCTGTCACCACATTTTCACAAATACAGCTAGTGACAGGTTCCTGTAGAACTTGATTAACTAAATGCCACATTTCTTTTAGCCAAAAACTGTTTCCCTTAAATCCCCATAAATCCACTTTATCTTATATAACCTAGCATCAGAGGGTGTGTGTCCCCTCCCATCCACTCCTCCCCATGTACCATGCATTTTCTCAGTATGTCATCTGACCAGCGTGACAACGTCTAAGGTCCTGTTACATTTTCAGCATCTACCCAATTTATGTAACTGATTGCATGAAATCAAAGCAGCTACCATGGACTTCAACTGCTACCCATCTTCCATGGAGGCTGCTGTGATTCATGTGATCAGATACATACATGAGGTATATGTTGCAGATGTAACAAGACTTTTGATGATGTCATCCTGGTCACATGACTTTAAGTGCCCAATGATGTAACAGTGCTCCCTCTCAATGTTCCATACAGCAGAATATCATTATTTATTATACGTAGACCTCTCAATCAGGAACAAGTGGGCAGAGCAATGTATGTACATTTTAATATATGTGACTCACTTAGTGTAAATGACTCAAATCGGGTGAGTTGTATAAAGTTTAGAAACAGATTTTTAACATTGCAGCCATGGAAATGAACCATTAAGGAATAAGGGCAATGCTTTTTAATCATAGTTTTTAATGAAGTCTTTATTTTGGATCTATTATCTATTCACGTCCTCTGCCTCTTTAGCAGCTCTCTGCAGACTTGACAGTGTTTTTATTTTTACAAATCCACTTTCAGGCGGGTTTGCATATAAAGCCAACCGAATCTGATCCACCACTGCAAACTCAATAGTAAAGAATATTATTGTTAAATATTTAGATAAACCTGGACTAGATAATCCTACAAAGCATCAAATATATCACAGTGGTTAATTCTGGATAATACATCTGGCACTTCTCTAAACAGTCTTGTCTAAGTTTACACTAGTTGGCTCAGTTTATTCCAAAATATGTGGTAACATTTTGGCACATTATTAGTGCACTATTTAATTTTTTAAGGCAGGTTTAATTATGTCAGAGCTCTGTTGAATTTTCTTTGAAATCTGCCAGTTTTTGTGAATACTTCAGATAAGTGTCCTTACAATTATTTGTCTTCAGATTTGTTTCACATTTTGTCACCCTTTTCATAGTGATCTCCCTATCTCATGCATACACACAGCGTCCCAGTAAGCTAGTGACATGTTTTGCAGAATATCGATCTATTTGCTAGACTCCACCTTTCTGTTAAATGTTACCCATCTTAATAGTAAGAGTTCTCCTTACAGAGAGACTGCCAATTAAAGCCGTTATGTAGGCGTGTGGAGACTAATAGCCATAGACTCTCCACTAGGAGATTCTGGGAAAATATGCAAATATGTTTTCCAGGATGGGATAAGGAAAACCATGCCTCTTTAGCTACTTTGTAAGGCAGCTCCCTTGGCATCAGGTATGACCTACAAGAGGCCTTATGACATGACTACCACATCATGTCATAAGGCCTCTTGTAGGTCATGCTTGATGCTAAGTCAACTGCCTTACAAGGTAGCTAAAAGATGCATGGCTTTCCTTATCCCTTTCTGGAAAACGTATTTGCATATTTTCCCATCTTAATACCCATTTATAGGCCATTTCTTTTAGGTCTTTTTTCATATTTTGGTCTTAGGACTGAAAATTCAACGGCAGCCACTGTTATACCATCAGAGTTGTAACTCCATCGGCTTTAAAAAAGCTGAGCTTTGGAAATGGTAACCCGAGGTTTTATTATTTCATAGAGATATTGTTATTTTTTATCTCATTGTGGTCCACTTTTTTAAATTTAGACACCCACCTCATTTATAAACAAAAAAAGGAAATAAAGTCAGTTTGAGTATGTAAGTCTATGTTCTAGAAGCAACCATACAGGAAAGTGCAAAGCAGATTGTTGTCAAACATTTTTTGGAAGTCTACAGGGAGCATTTTTAGAGATTTCCCATCCTTTTTTAGGTTTAGTGATCTAACCTCTTCTTTTGGGTGTCTGTGTATTTGGTGTCTGGTACATATGCCATCCTGGCTTTCCTGCCCTATTGTGACCTTATAAATCAGACAGGATAATGAGTTACAATAGACATTTACACTGTGATTATTTCTGAGAATGAGCTGCTCTAATTACCTTACAAAAGGACAGATTAGCAGGAGCTATTGTAAGCAGATCTGTATGTCTTCTAATCTCCTCCCCCTTTCCCTGCCTTGGCTATTGTGATGGAATCCTTTAGCAGCAAGACATTTCCCTCAGTCTGTATCAATAGCTAATTGTTATTATTCTGTATTTCTGTTTTAGTGGCCTGTTAGAAGTAAAGGCGCATGTAATCTCCTCCCCCCCACCGTGACCAACTATTGTAATGATACATCTGCTATTATACTAAAACATTAAGTTCCCACCAATGTTACTGTATAGTCTTTACATTTATTTGGTATGTATGATTTGGTATAAAAATTAGAACATAGTGGCCAAACCACAGAACAACAAATATATAATTAAGAGAGTGATCACCTTATTTGAACTATTAATACAATATTTTATATATCATGTAATAAGGATTGGTGACAGTGAATTTTGACTTTTTCACCACATTTTCCATTCACTCCACTCTTCGTCACTATACCCTTTAATATATATTCACTAGACAGGTAGTTTCCAAAATGGTGTCACTGGTTGAGAGAGCTCTGACTCTTTCTATCATGGCACCTGAAAAGTATTCCAGCAAAATCTGCTTTCTGACCCTTTAGAGATTGTTTGTGTTTTTGATCACATACTGGGTATTTCCATCTTCAGGAGTAACAAGTTGTGAGGTTTTTTTTAGAAAACTTGCAAAAATTTCAATTCTAGGATAAAGGAACATTTGTATAAAATTTATAAAATAAAGTTGGGCTAAAAAGCTTAACAACATTTTCGGGGGTATTTATCATTGACTTTCCATCAGAAAACTGTTGTGTTTTTTCCCTTTGCTTCATCTTTTGTGCGGAAATGTTGGCACTACTTGGGAATTCGGCACTTTTCCTGCAATTCTAGTTTACTGACACTGTTTTTGGTGCAATTTTTAGCTTACACTTTAGATGTTCTAAAAGCTGGTCTATGGAGTTCTATTTCACCATCTTGAATGTGGAGACAGTTCTAAACCTTTCCAGTCCTGGGCCAATTCATTAACAGCATGTGTCACAATCTTATATCCCAGTGTAAAATTTAGCACAATTTGTGCCTCAAAATCATAAACCTTTCGTCCAAATAGATAAATTCCTGTCTTTGTCACCTGTTTGGTGTTTTCACTGTTCTGGTATCTTAGTTAAATACGTGAGAGCACTTGAAAATTATTCCAGCAAAATCAGTCTTTCTGCCTTGTGCACAAGTTGCAGATTACACATGTGGGGATTTCCATATTCCAGAAAAATTTCTAAACAAATTAAGGACTAAATTAAAAAAAAAATAATAATAATTCTGGCAAAGTATTAATCCTTCCCATGGTTGCAGCTATTGGGGCAAATTTACTTACCTGGTCATTTCACAAGCCCCGATTCGGATGGCCCGACAAAGATGACGTCCGGCGCGATTCACGTAGCAGGTGCGCCCAAGTTCCTCCATCCATCGCTTCCCCGCCGAGGTCCGACGGAGTTCACCTTCTTCTTCCCCATGCTTGAAAGTGCGTGTCTTGCGACACAATTCGAAGTGTTAAATCCCGCGCGTAGTCCGAATCCGTCTGGTTGTCCAACGGCCCGCCCCCCCCCCCCCCCGATTTGTGTAGTGTGCAAGCCAGCGCCGATGCTCCAAAAACCTGATCGCAAGCTCCAAAATCCCCTGTTAAATGCAGCGCAAAACGTAAATTGCCAGGAAACGAGACAAAAATGCGCTCCGAGGACCCTTAGTAAATGAGCCCATTGACAGTGGAAAAAGACTGAACTACAAACCTGGGCATAATAGGACCTGCTTTTAGCTTTGAGTAAAAATGGCTAGCAAACATCAACATGGCGGTCATTTATCTTTAGTAAGGATATTTGTGCATGTCTTGGTTTTGGCCAAGATTTATCTTAGAAGTTGATATATCAGGCACCCGAGTCTATGGGGTTTTTGCGGCTTCTTATTAGTCAAACAAAAGTCTCAGACTCTTCTGCAACTTCTTTTAAGGTTTTTTTCTACACCTGATCAGGACTGGAGTTTATTTGTTCAGATTGCGCATCTATGATGCATGATGAGCGTTTGCACGGCGCTGGAGGACTGGGTCTACTTTTTTAAAAAAATCCAATTTTTATTGGTATTCTAATATAGTAGTAACAGGTTAAAAATAAACATAAAAAATATATATAATTTGTCTAAAAGAGAACTACGCGTTTCGCGCTCGAACCGAGCGCTTCCTCTGGTTCATGTATTGTTCACTAAGGATGGATGCTCGTTTATAAAGGCTGGTGAGTAGCTGATGAGTGATCTTCTTCACAGGTGATCACTTCCGGTTGTCAGGTATAGGGTAATCGTTTCGGTATCACATACTTTACAGATGTTAAAATCTCATTATTAAAGTCATACTATATAATCAGCGGTTAGTATTGATGTTTAAAATAGAATACAATACAAAATATCATAATAAACAAGAGAGTATAATGGTACCTATATGTGATGTCTTCATGATTGCTGGTTTCCAGTGAGGATAGGACTACAACTACGGGCGTAGCTTAGGGACAAAAAGGGTTTGATGCTTGAGAACTACAGGTACGGAAGCCGATTTGTACCAAAAAGACTGGAGTGACACTTTTGTGTTTGGGAGGGAGTAGCTGCTATGGTGCTGTATGGGAGGCTGATGTTCTGGCAAGAACGAAAAAGCACTGATCTTTGTGGGTATTTATGTGTTTTTATATAATTATATTATAGAATGGTTTCGTTTATTTCATTAAGTCCACCAGGTGACAGTGTATTTAGTTTGAACATCCAGTATACTTCTCGTTTGCATAGCATTTGGAAGCGATTGGGAAATGTATCTGGAATATGATCTATCGGCATAATAGAAATGGGAAATGGTATTTTGGGATGGTATAGAGTACAATGTTTGGAAACTCCTTGTAGGAGGAAGTTTTTCTTGATATTTTCACGGTGTTTGTTTAAACGGTTACGTAAGGTTTGGACTGTTCTGCCAACGTATTGTAATTGGCATATATTACATTTTATGAGGTAGATAACATACCTACTCTGGCACGACATTTTGTTTTTTATGGGGAATTCTTCACCTGTGTTGGTGCATAGAAAAGTGGAGCCTGTTCTAATGGACTGGCAACACAGACATTTGGGTTTTCCACATTTATTTACATATCCCTTTTCTCTATTGGTCTTATTTCTTTTGTGTTGTCTCAGGATACTGGGGGCCAATATATTTTTAATGGTGGCAGATTTTCTGTATGTTATTTTCGGCTGTTTTGGGAGTAGGTCTTTTAAGTATATATCGTTCTGTAGTATATGCCAGTGTTTTTGCACAATGTTCCTGATACTGTTTGATTTTTCATTGAATTTTGTGATAAAGTTCATTTCGTGGTAAGAGTCATTATTTTTTGCAGTTGGATTTTTGTTTGTCACGCATTCTATCTGCTTTAAAGGTCTCACTCGTTTGTACGCATTTTTTAAAAGGTTTTTCGGATACCCTTTTTCTAGAAAACGTTCCTGTAGAATTTTTGCTTGTTGGTCAAAGTTGTCTACATCGGTGCAGTTCTTCCTTATCCTCTTGTATTGTGAATAGGGTACATTTTGTATCCATTTCTTATAATGTGAACTAGAGTATTCAAGATAATTATTTGAGTCTACTTTTTTGAAATGGGTTTTGGTTTTAAAGGAGCCATCTTCATGGTATATTTGTAGGTCGAGAAATGCAATGGTCTCATCACTGGTCTCGAGGGTAAAGGAGATGCCCCACGGGTTTTTATTAAGGTAGTCGTGGAATTCTTTTATCATATTCTTTGGGCCTGTCCATAAAAGGAATAGGTCATCTATATATCTTTTATATTTTAAGATATATGGTAGGAACGTGTTGTTGCTGTTCACTATGAACTCTTCCTCAAAAGCCCCCATAAATAAGTTGGCAAAAGTGGGGGCTACCCGTGTGCCCATAGCCGTTCCTAGTATTTGGTGGTATAGGTTGAGATTAATTTATGCCTACCCAAAGATTTTCCTTCCTAACAGTGGGGGAATGTGGGTATCAAACTTTTGGCTTGCCTTTTTCTTTAATTTTTGAGACTTTTCATGGTGCTTGTGTTCATTTGCAACTTTTTTGCACCTAAAACTGTCTCCTTTCAAAGTTCGCACTGTCTAGTTTTCTGCACTGTTCACTGAGTTATTACCGGAATACAGATGTGAAAGTTTAAAAATCTTGTGCAAATCTACAGCTGCTCTGACCAGGCGTAGAAATTGGCTTGGAGCTGATTGCGACTTTTGGAGACTTTTTTTTTTTTTTTTAAACAAAAGTAGCTAAAGACCAAACGCCACATGTATCAATAAGGAAAAACTCTAAGATACATAAGACCAGCAGAAAAGCCAAGAAAAATCCCAAAAAACAAATGGACAAAGTCAGACTCATGATACATGTGCCCAGTGCCTCCATTCCCCAAAGATGCTCCCAATTAATGCAGTCCCTCCTCCCTAATGAATTTACATTTATAAAACCCTCCCTTGCAAAATAATAAAACCACTTACCTTCCACAGTGTCTTACTCTAGCTTAGAGATGGAGTCCTGTGCAGCACTTTTGTAATCAATAGATACTGCTCTTGTAATAACAGTAATATAATTTAAAGCAGGTAAAGGACAGAAGGGCCTAAGCCTGTTGCACCCTACGTCCAGTGATACAAACAGCACTGATTTCTATTCATTAAATTATACAGAATCTGACAAAAAAAAGGAGTTTTGATTGTAAAATTCCAGATATGTGATGTTCGTTGTCCAGCTCACACACAAAGCTGCTTTAATACAGCTTTGTGTTGAAATAGCTAACATAAATTTCCAGGCCTCCACCTTTGCAACACCAACATATCTTGCAGCTCTGACCTAATTTAGTCATGCTCAGGCTCAGATTGGCACACCAATGGTCAAGTGGATTTACCAGGGGACCCCGACACCTGTTACCACGGCACCATGGCAGGTGCCTCTGTCCCTATAGGAGACCCTTGCAAGTCATAGTACTCGAGCAGATGCCATTGCTACTCAGTGTGAAATGGAAGGGGGGCTTCCCTGGTGCACATCACACTATGACCTAGGAAGCATGGCACTGCGCATCCTGTTCCTGATTGGCTGACTCCAGCATCAATAAGGTGGGAAAGAAGAAGCAGTAGTTGTCAAGGTCAGTAAAAGGTTTTTATTGTTTTTATAAGTTGGAGCCTCAACTTATACTCATTTTTTATGGGGGGGGGTCTTTATGTGAACTAATTACCACTGTGTCTCTCTGTGCAAAAATTGACCAGCGGTGACAGGAGGAGCACTGCTGGACCCAAACATAAGAGGTAGGTAAGTAAAGCTTCTTTCTTGTTTTCACACCATCCAGGGCCCCTGTTAAGTATAAATTGGAGACACTTGGAGCCATTATATGTAAATAAAAAATTTGGAGGGGATTATAGATACAATAATAATTCATGCGGGGATATATATCGAAAAATTGATTGAGGGCATTTTAAAATAAATAAATGTACAAAAGGACAACATGTATAAATATTAGTTAAGGAAAGCATTCTTTAAAACATAATTGATTAGTAGCGAAACTGTATAAAAATATCTAGCGGTGTAATTATTTGGAGGGGCACAGTAATTGTGGGATAAAGTTGTCATCCAGCTACAACTATACTGTAAGTAACTATAGTATTTTTTGTTCCACGGTGTGAAGATGTGCTCTGGGAGTCAAATGAGACCGAAAGAATCCAAAGGAGAAGAAATATCACCAGTGAGGTTCTAGATCACACTTGTGTCTGTGTCGTATAAGAACTGCAGTAACTGACTATCCTTCCAGTGTGTGACAGCTTTCCACATGTGTAGTGTTACTCTTTATGTCTTCTGTATCTGTTGCTATAACCCCAAGGTGGGTGTTGGTTATTGTCATCAGTTATTAATGTAAACACCATTTTGTTATTGGTAACTATTGAGTGCTGATACTTTCATCTCTAACTAGCAGAAAGCCAAAGACACTAGGGGTAATTCTTTATAACATACCAAGCATTAATGCCCTGATGTAATGTCACCTCACTATTTATAAACCAAAAGCTGCATGAGAGGGAAGGAGAAGGGGATTACATAATTTTATATTGCCTCCCTTCCCAGTGCCTAGAAATTCCCTGATCCTTGACTCCCGCAATATAGCTCATATTTCTATGTAGAAGTAGGGTGGGCCCTCAGAATCCATTCATTGGTGGGCCTCAGTTACCACAGTCCTACAATGGTTATGCTGCTGAGGTCAGTCAGTAAAGTACTGTGGGTACCGAGATAACCACTGAGGCAAGTGATTGACTGTGTTGGTGCCCTGCATTGAACAGCTTTTCATGTCATCAGCCAAATGGGAAATTAATTTACCAGCTTTGAAATTGAGGGTAAGGTTCGATTTATCTCAGTTAACATAAAAACTTTAAGTCTCATTTTATATTTAGAGGTAATAACAACTTCAGCAAAAACATGTAGGATTTTGTAGAAACCAGTAACTGCAAACTGGCCACTGACTTCCATTTAAAAGAAGATATTTTTTGTTGTAAAATAAAACGGAACTTCCTGTCTCAAGAAAGGCTTAAAATTTATTGCCATTTTGTAGATAGCCTCCAAAGTCTTGTTCTTTTAGGCACTACCTCCCCCTGTACACACACACACGCACCTGTTTAAACGCTTCGTTTACTCAGGATGATTGTCGCCCTGTATAAAATCTAGCACGAGGGTGACAGCAGAGGACCCACTTGTTTGTAACAAGGCACCAGGGGAATGAAGTTCTCAATGTCCCGCTTCTGGAATAGTAGATAAGTGAAAAAAGTTAAATACCATGTTGGAAGATAATTCTAAAATAGACCAACACTTCATCTAACCAATTATAGGCAATACTTCGACAAGGTTTGTATTCAGCATTAGTGCTTTGTAAAAAATTAGGTTGAGGTTAGGTGAGGTTTTTTTCATATATTTTCTTCTTTTTTTACAATTACATCAATGTACTGCCTTGTTGAATGTTGCCTATCATCTTCAAAACAAGCAAAATGATTCCATTCATATTCTGGGTAAAAATGTAAAAGATGTAAAAATAATCACTATGGAAAAATGTGACAGAATATGATAATTGTGGTGTCAAAAAAATATAGATTTTTGAAACAAAGTACAAAAGCCATGTTTGTTAAAAAAAAAAAAAAATTGTATGTTATTGTACACATTAAATGTGCAGATGTTCTAAACCAAAAAAAATAAATCCAATAAATAAATAAACTGTGAGATATTTTAGCCACTTACACAATTGAAATTGAAAAATAGCACTGTAACTTTTTCAAGAGTTTGTGGGGCTTTCTAGTCATCAACTGTGGCTGCAGTTTACTTGATTATGAGGTTTATACAAGTAACTGTGGACTGCAGTCACTTAAAATTGGAAATTGAATCGGGTTGATCCAGCATACTTTTGCTTTCAAAGTTGTGTTTTAAACCCTCAACAACTAGACCTGGTTGGGCCTTAATGCAATACATGTAACTTTAAAATTTTGCATCCCACATTCCAAGAGACATTTTCTGTCAATGAGTGTAAGGAGGTGTGAGTTACACTTATGTAACTCAACCAAAAAGTGTTATTCTAAATACCATCTTTAAAAGACAATACAAAGCCACACAATAGGCAAAAATCCCATAAAAAGTGGCACATAATGTTGAGATTATAAATGTTGGTTCTTAAATTACTTGTAGAATGTCTAGAAAAGTTGGGTGTGGTGCTGCTTCATTAGAGTAATGTCTTACTCTAATGAGGTCGTGTCACCTCAAGTACAACTGAGTCTGGATAGCTGCTTTCCAATGGTTTTGGGAATAATATTAAATAAACTATGGAAGCCATTCACTGCTTAGATGAGAATAGATCAGTCTCTGCCATAGCTAAACAAGAGTTCCAAATTATCTTTGGGGGGGGAATATATGGCAGTGTTATGGCATCACTTATGCTAGTAGCGTTTATATTTCCCTCATACATAAGCATAGTGATTATTGTCTGCATGAATAAGGCACACTTGCTTTAAAAGCTCTTGTTTTTATTAAGCCTACAGAGAACCTTTGGTTATTTAAATCTGCAATATTTTTGGACCTGTGGATCAGAGTACAGACAGTCCCGGGTACGACAAGATAGGTTTGTTCTTAAGTTGATTTGTATGTAAGTCGAAACGTAATTTTATAATTGTGATCCAGACAAAAAATTTTTGGCCCAGTGACAATTGGGATGTTTAAACATTTTTTGCTGTAATGGGACCAAGGATTATCAATAAAGCCCTATACAGACACTTACAGCTTGATTATTGCAGTCTGGGACTATAGTAAAGCATTCAGAAAGCTTCACCCAGAGGTCAGAGGGGTTTGTTGTAACTATGGGTTGTCTGTAAGTCGGGTGTCCTTACGTAGGGGACCGTGTAATCTGATCTTAAAAAATGTCTTAGAGTGAGTGAGAATAGGCCTTTTGCTGCTAGCTCAGATTGCAAGCATGGGGAAACAGCTGGACATTGCTGTTCTACACGGTTTCCATGAGACCCAGAGTGATGATTTACAACCGTAATAGGGAAGGAAAGAGAACTACACTTTTTCCATAGTTAGGGGTTAAGAAACAGTATAGATCTTTGCGTTATGCGTTTCCATAACTCTTTATCAGAGGGTGTAGAGAGAATGGGGCACATTTACTAAGAGTCCGAACACCGCATTTCCGTCAGGTTTTGCAATTTTTTTCTGTTTTGCCCTGAATTGCCCCGGGGTTTTGGCGAACGCGATCGGATTGTGGTGCATCGGTACCGGCTTGCGTGCAACACACATCGGGAGGTGTGGACGTCGGACACCGGACTGATTTGGACAAACCGCAGAATTTAAAAAACAAATTGTGTCGCAAGACACGCACTTACATGCACCGGGAAGAAGAAGGTGAACGCCGGCGGACCTCTGCGGGGGAAGCGACACATGCAGGAAATTGGACGCACGATCTTAGTGAATCACAGCAGACCCGAATCCTCATTGGACAATCCAAATCGGCAGCGTCAACGAGACGGGGAAGTAAATGAACCCAATATATCAGAAGACTGAAACTCATCGGAATATAAACCTTATAACTTGAGAGTGACCTGGAGTATACCATTAACTTTATCATGGCTAGAAATAGAGGTTTTATAAGAGTTCAGATCTTTATCCATTCAGGCAACTTAGGCAAAATTAGGTAAAACGTTCACCCAACTGGTATCAGAGAAACTGGTAAATCCTTATCATAGGTCATCACTATCAGGTTGTTGAGGTTCTGATGCGTTTAACCGCATTGATTAGCTGTTCTTGGCACCAGATGGATTCATTCGAAGGCAACAGAAGTTTCTAAGGCCCCTTCCACACTCGCGTTGCATTTCACGTCAGAGTTTGATCAGGGTTTGGTCAGTGAAAAACGCACATTTTGCATCAGAGTGCAATCAGTTTTCAGTCAGTGTTTGTTCAGTGTCTCAGTTTTTCACGCGCGTTTTTGATGCAATTTCAATGCAATTTCAATGCGTTTTTCACGCGCACAGGGTTTGGTCAGTGAAAAACGCACATTTTGCATCAGAGTGCAATCAGTTTTCAGTCAGTGTTTGTTCAGTGTCTCAGTTTTTCACGCGCGTTTTTGATGCAATTTCAATGCAATTTCAATGCGTTTTTCACGCGCAGAAAATGCGCGTGAAATGGACTCAGGACTGAGCTCTATCTTTTCTATGGCAATTGATGCATGAAAAACGCATTGCACTTGCATTGCACTTGCAAGTGTCTCAGAGTATGGTGCGTTTTTGATGCGTCTCCATAGACTTGTATGGTGCGTTTTTCACGCGTGTGACTTGCAAAAGTAGAGCATGTCGAGATTTAAACGCGCGTTAAAACTGCTTAGATGAGAATAGATCAGTCTCTGCCATAGCTAAACAAGAGTAAGGCCCCTTTCACACTTGCGTTTTTCACGCGTGTTTTCATGCGTGTGCTTTTGACGCGCAGAACTTGCATTGCACTCTGACCCATTGTAATCAATGGGTCTTTTCAGACTTGCATTTTTTTTCACGCACACACGCGCGTTTTTTTTAACGCGCGTTTAAATCTCGACATGCTCTACTTTTGCAAGTCACGCGCGTGAAAAACGCACCATACAAGTCTATGGAGATGCATCAAAAACGCATCGCACTCTGAGACACACGCAAGTGCAATGCAAGTGCAATGCGTTTTTCACGCATCAATTGCCATAGAAAAGATAGAGCTCAGTCCTGAGTCCATTTCACGCGCGTTTTCTGAGCGTGAAAAACGCATTGAAATTGCATTGAAATTGCATCAAAAACGGCTGTGAAAAAAATGAACTTTGATAACCAAACTACTCTGACTTTGGGAATAAACTGATTGCACTTGATTGCAAAATGCTGGCGTTTTTTACTGACCAAACACTGATCGCTACCTGATCAAACTCTGGACGTGAAAATGCAACGGCGGTGTGGGGAAGGGGCCATTTAGGCCCCTTCTACTACAGCCTGGCTTTTCACGCGCAGTTCTGGCGCGTGCATGTTGACGCGCGAGATTGCATTGCCTCTGCCCATGTAATCAATGTTGTCTTTTCAAGACTTGCTTTTTTTTCGACCACCACACGCGGCGTTTTTTTAACGACGCGCTTTAGACTTCTGGCACGCTCTACTTTTGACAAGTCCACGGCGCAGTGAAAAAACCGCTACCATACACAGTCTATGGAAGATGCCACAAACCGAAATGCATTGCACTATGAGGGGACGACTGCAAGTGCAATGCAAGTGTCAATCTGGCGTTTTTCAACGCATCAATTGCCATAGGTGGAATAAGAGCTCAGTGCCTGAGTCATCATTACATCACACACCCGTTTTTGCTGCGCAGTGGGAAAACGCATTTGCAATTATTGAATTGAAATGGCAATTAAAAACGCGCGTGAAAAAATGAGACACTGAGCCAAAACTCTGATGAAAACCTGACATTGCACTTGATGCTCAACATGCGCGTTTTATCCCTGACCCAAACGATCAAAAACACCTGGATTGCAACCGATTGCAATGATTCAAAACCTGAGTGAAAGAAAGCGGAGTGTGGTAAGGGGCGGTTTTCTCTGCGCGTGCTTTTGATTGCGCAGAACTTGCATTGCGACTTGACCCTTGTAACCAATGGGTCTTTCAGACTTCATTTTATTCACGTCATCACACGGCGGTGTTTTTTTAATGCACGTTATAATGCTCGAATGCTACTCTACTTGCAAGAACCGCGCCGTTGCAATACCCCATACAAGTACCTATTTGGAGATGCCATCAAAGACGCAGTGCACCTGAACACTTTGCATAGTTGCACAGTGCCAAGTCAATGGCATTTGTTCATGACATCAATTGCCCTAAGAAAGATTTAGAGACTCAGGCTGAGTCCATTCACGGCAAGGTTTCTGCGCGTGACCAAACGCATTGAAATGCTCCAATCAGAAATACACGCGCGTGGAAAAACTTGGGGACCACTGAACAAACATGACTGAAGACAGACTGGTTGATCAACACTGATGCAAATTGCGGTTTTCACTAGACCAACCCTGATCGCACCTGAATCAAACCTTCTGACGTAGACTGCAACGACTAATGCTGGGAAGGGGGCCTTATGATAAAAAACAGGCCATAACGCAAAGAGCTATACTGTTTCTTTAACCCCTAACTATGGAAAAAGTGTAGTTCTCTTTACTTCCCTATTACGGTAATTGTAAATCACCTCTATGGGTCTCATGGAAACCGTGTAGAACAGCAATGTCCAGCTGTTTCCCCAATGCTTGCAATCTGAGCTTAGCAGCAAAAGGCCTATTCTCAACTCATCCTAAGACATTTTTTTAAGATCAGATTACAGGCGGTCCCCTACTTAAGGACACCCGACTTACAGACAACCCATAGTTACAGACAAACCCCTCTGACCTCTGGTGAAGCTTTCTGAATGCTTTACTATAGTCCCAGACTGCAATAATCAGCTGTAAGGTGTCTGTAATGAGGCTTTATTGATAATCCTTGGTCCCATTACAGCAAAAAATGTTTAAACTCCAATTGTCACTGGGCCAAAAATTTTTTTGTCTGGATCTACAATTATAAAATATACAGTTTCGACTTACATACAAATTCAACTTAAGAACAAACCTATCTTGTACGTAACCCGGGGACTGTCTGTACTCTGATCCAGGTCCAAAAATATTGCAGATTTAATAAACCAAAGGTTCTCTTTGTAGGCTTAAATAAAAACCAAAGAGCTTTTAAAGCAAAGTGTGCCTTATTCATGCAGACAATAATCACTTGCATTATGTATGAGGGAAAATATAAACGCTACTAGCATAAAGTGATGCCATAACACTGCCATATATTCCCCCCAAAAGATAATTTGATTTTGTACACAAATCATACTACTAGTATCCAAACAATACAACCACAAAATACTTAAGTATCAACTAACTATGTTGTCTGACATTGCTAACATTCAGTTCCTAAATTATACTGCAATGTACACCTATATATAGTATCCAAATACCTGACATTTTAAAGGTCAATATTAATTTAGAGTGCAAAAAAGGTTAATTAGCTGTATAAGAGTTATAGAGGAAAAGGAAATCGAATGAGGTCACCCTGTAACAAGATAATGTACTCTGTATGGATCCTGTCATTTAGTGTAGAGCAGGAAACAGAAAAGTAGAACACTAATTTATCTGTACGCCTTTCTCCCTATTTTGGGGAGTGTTCAATGCAAATAGATACTATTTAATCTCAACCCCTTAAATTGTCACATTCTTAAATTATATAACTTAACTTTTAATGTCTAATAGGTATAAATTTCACACTATTCTGAAAAATTGGGACCCGTTGTTCCTAGCTCTCTTTAAGACAATTAGAAAGTACTGAGTAATGAGTGGTAAGCTCTTTTTGTAACTCTCATAGACCATGATAGGAAGAGATTGGAGATACAAATATGTTCCTTCATTGCGATGTTAAAATTTAAAAGTTCTACTACGTAAATTATAAAGTAAGAAACATACACAATAGCTTTAATTGATCAAATATATTAATATTTAATAACAGACATTAATATGAAAAACAGGAGGCATGTAAAATGTCATGGTCTGATAAAAAACAAGTTCCCCAAATTTAAATACAAAAAATGCAAAGATGTAATATTTATATACATTAAAAATATTGCAAAGATCTGATAAATCATGAGCCCAGATGCTACATTTTAGTATCCAGTGCAAATATTCTTTTTGTCATTTAGAAAGTAAAGACATAGAAATAATGACAAAGATATGATTTTAGACAATTACGTTCGTTTATAAATATGAAAACTTTTGGATCCATAATTGTAGCCAGGTTATGGTTCCTACAATAAAAACATCGTCAAATAAGAGAATAATGATACAGCTTATATACAAGTAGATGCTTTATGTGATATGAGGTGTTAATCAGCCAGTAAATTGTCAAGCACAAATAAACTTCATAAAAAATCTCCTAGAAAATGCCAAAACATTGAATCATGTATACATATTTGTAAACATAATTGCTCATGTTACAGAGAGCTGAGTATAGGCCTGGAGTACATATTTGCATAATAACCATCATTGGTGGATGCTGTCATGTCCATTGCACTTTTTGTGGTCATATTGTGATAGTCAGCAGTATAGTTGGGATAGTGGACAAGGTGATTATTTGTTGAACACGTATCAATTTTACTTGAGTAGTTCTGAGCCTGTTCAGAAGACATCAATTGAGTGATAGAAAATGGATGTCTACCAGTGAAAGGGTCATGCTTTAACTGGGGATCTTCTATCATTCCAAGGTAACCATCACTAGGCATAGTTAATGGATACAGGACCTGTGGAGCTGACCCACTTTGCTCCGATTCGGGGGTAATACATGCTGGAGAAGCTCCATTTTGTTGTGGAATGTTTGCCAACAATGAGTCTCTCTCTCCACTGTTTGTCATAGTTTTTGGAGACCGAGATGAAGAGCTCTCATCATAGGTAGGAGACTCCTTCAAATTCAAGGCCACTTCATCTGAAGATTTACCTGTTTTTTTTTCTAGGTCTGAAGACCCAGACCTTGATCTTTCACATTTGAATCTCTTCTGCCTTCTCAAGTAGCAACCATTTTCAAACATATTTCCAGATTCTGGGTGAAGAGTCCAATAAGAACCTTTTCCTGGTTTCTCTGGAGAGCGAGGAACCTTTACAAAACAGTCATTGAATGACAATGAGTGACGGATAGAGTTCTGCCAACGTTGCTGATTCTGTCTGTAATAGGGAAAAAGGTCGATGATCCACTGGTAAATCTCATTCAGTGTCATCATTTTATTTGGGGATTGCTGGATGGCCATTGTAATAAGTGAGATATATGAGTAAGGAGGTTTTGCATGAGAGTAATTCCTCCTGTAGGTTCGAGGGTCTCTCTGGAATTCAGTCTCCCCTTGGCAGTAGCTCAGTGGGTAAGCAGAAGATGATGCTGGAGATGGCATTGGACCTCCCATATTGGGTGCCAAAGAGCTGAGAGTACCAAGGTTGTTTTGGATGTTGTTGACAGGCCCAGTCATGGTACTGTTCATGTAGTTCATGGCGGGTGTTACTGTAGAGACATCACTAGGCATAAATGAGGTTGGTTGAAGGCCATTATTCATGTTGTGCAATCCAGAGTATACCTGAAATAGAAAAGAGCAATACATTGTAAAATGATAATTTCTAAATAAATCTAAAATGTTTAGATTAAAATACACAACAAAAAATATTTAAAAACATAACTGTTTAAATGTTTCATAGTTATAATTAAGTAAATGAACCTCAATGATCTTTAAATAATGACTTGAACAAAATGTTCATGAAGCTACAGGCAATTATTTTCCTGGGTATGCTACAGATTTCCTGTTTGCTGGCTTATATGCATAAAAGGATTACACTCACACAGTTTCACACTTCCTTTTTTCTGGCAATGGCATACCAAATGAACTTGTAGTCTCTAAATAGAAGGCATTGGAATTACAATGAAGTTTAATTACTTGCTAAATGCAGTCCTTTACCTTCAAAACCCAGACATAAATAGGAATGTCTTGTGTATTCCTTATTATATGATGACCTAACACAATTACCTACCACATATGCATAGTCAAAGCCAATATAGTATTCCTGTATGAAATTTCATAGCTAGACATATGAAGGCCCCTGTAACATTGCAGTTGCCCCACATTCAATATTATATAACTGAATGAACAAGGACTCCCAAATATATTTTATTAATTGATGTACTCCCAATAAATATTACTGGGAAGGGAGATTTCCTCTAACGCTAATCAGAAAACCGTAGACCACTGCTAATGATGATCTCCAAACTGAAAATGGGACAAAAATGATTATGATACTATGTGGCCCTACTCAATTTTAGATCAATAAATAACAATATATTGGGTTTCTACATATTTAATTTGGTGCTATATTATACTGAAACAATGTGTAAAAAGTATACAGTGCCCTACTAAGGTTTTTACCCATTTCTTCCAATAAAAACCCAGACCGCTACAGATAAAAATAGTAACTATCATTATTTTCCACAGCTAATAATGCTTTTATGTCACAAAGAAGGAGCCTTACCTCATTCTCTGAGTACATTGTATTCCAATCCATTGGGTCTTTCATTTCCAGTTTGACTCTATTGAGCATGATCTGACTTCAGCCCCGTTGAACTGAAATCTTTCTCCCTTGAGAAGTTTGGGTGTTCACCAATCCCAGGGAGTTGTTACAGATGTTTCTTCCAGTGTTGAATCCAAGTGTTTGTCCCAGGGAAACAATTTCTTGAAACATTTAAATACCTATCCAACTGGTCATTTAAATAGGCCTGTCCCTCTAGAAGTCTCCACCCTTTTTCCTCAATCTCTCTATGACCTCTACACTGACTACCTGCAGAGCTAAATCACTTAAAGACAAAGGAAGTCAGTTGTACCCCCCTGACTCCTTTCATTCACACACACCTCCTACCCATCTCTTTTTCAATCACTAGTCTGTCTCATCAAAATGCTAATAGGATCAAGTAGTTCTCCATCCCTAAAGATGTGGGGTCAGGGTGGTATTTTCATTCTAGAAATGTATTGTAAAGACCCTCTTCCTGTCTCAATTTCAGGAGATCTATATTGTAAGTGTCCTCATTTAACAGAAACTTTACCTGACCACCATGAAGTGAAAGTGCAAAGGAGTGACTCCCTGTCCAGTATACATCCTTATCGAGGCTCAGTCATACAGTGCCTCCTTTTTAAAAATATAAAATTAAATATTGTTACTGTGCTAAGATGTAATCTATACTCGTCCGCCAGGTTATAGATTACTATATTTAACGACTGTGCAAAACTTTAATCTTATACACAGTTTTCATCTTCATTGTCATCATGATTTATTACCAATTCCAATACACAAAAACCGTGAGTAAAATTGGGGATCATAATGTACTCTAGATTCCATTGGGGTGATTTGTTTTTTTGATATAACAATAACATGCATTAGCATGTAGACTACTATTAAGATACTGATGCTGGAGTACAATGTTCATATTAACATTTTGCTGGAAAAAATGAATATAACTTGCACTGCACAACTAGCAATTGTTGAGTTGCCAGATCTCCATTGTGGTTGGTGAACTACTATTTTTAGCAACAGAAAGAAGACATGCAAGACTAGGATTAGCTATACAAAGAAGAAAAAAATGCAAAAACTAAGTTAATAAATAAAAAAGCCCAGAAAATCTGCTTTGGTACTTGTGATCAAACATCTACAATGGGTAGATAACATACTTTGATTGTTTTTACTATGTTTTGTTTTGAAACATGGATTTGATCTACTAATTCAGTCTAATTTGCTGGCAGCAGGATTGCTTACACCAATAAACTGATGGGTCGCCATTGGCTTATCTTTTCTGGTTATTATTTGCATTTGGTTTATGTTCCAAACTCTTTAAAACTCATAAAACTGAATTCAATTCAAAGAAAAGCTAAGTTTAAGGCTACATTCACACGATGTATGCCCGCCGTACCGTAGTACATCGGCGCTGCGGAGAGGAGCAGGGGATGAGTGCTGCTCACCCCCGCCCCTCTCCATAGGGAGATACAGCGCACGGCGCCGTATCACGGGAAAAGATAGGACATGTCCTATCTTTTCCCGGGCTACGGAGCGGTACGGTGCTGCACGTGTGCAGGGCCGTGAGCCCATAGAAGTGTATGGGGGACGTATATCGGCCGTATATACGTCGCCCGTATATACGTCCCCCATACATGTGTGTGAATGTAGCCTAAGGCTATATTCACACTGCCGTTGCCCGCCCGTACCGTACTGGGCAACGGCAGTGCACGCGGATAGGAGGAGGAGGTGAGTGCAGCTCACCCCCGCCCCTCTCCGTAGGAAGTAATGGCGCACGGCGCCGTATTACGGTAAAGGATAGGACAGGTCCTATCTTTTTCCAGGTAAGGAGCGGTACGGTATATACGTCCTCCATACGGCAGTGTGAATGTAGCCTAAGTCTGTATTTGGAATTTTCCCTGCTACAAATAATGATGGAAGTTGTTCTTACATCCATGGAACCCTATGGGAACCAAAGGTGAACGAAAAATCTTCCATGCACCTTTTGCATTTCGTTTACCATTACACTCTTCTGAGTTATTTTTCTGATGCTTAAAATAATAGACACTTTTTTCAGTTTATTTCAGTTATTTTTTGTTTTTATCCTCACTTATTTGTATTTTTTTAGTTTTAAATCAATGTAAACTTTAATAGATCTTCTAGCTTTTTGTTATTTTCATTGTTTAACATATTTAATTCAGATAAGTTAAATGGCCTTTAGCCCTCATGATTACTTACATTATTTTTTTCCGTGTTTTACACATTGATTCAAAGGATAGCAACTGGACACCTTAATTTCTATGGGTTCATACACACAGTCATGATTTGCACAGTCCTGTGGTGCATCGTATCCCTGCCTGTGTGTGTGACTCGGGCTATCTTTATTGGGTATGTGAGCAGACTTCACGAGGATGACTCACCGCCACAAACAATGCCCTTGGATCCGTTGTTTGCATCATAAGGTTAGCACACATTCAAGTGCATGTAGCCTTAGCTCTCAGGACAACATTGAAATTCATCCACAATTTTAATGCTCTTTTTAAAAAGGTTTTTAAAACATCTGATAACTGTTTGACAGGCGCATTACTGTTTATTTTTGACAATAAAATTCTTCTGCCAAGTCCTGCTTTCCACTCACAGATGCTGTGCACAGCTGAGGGTTTGGTACAGTGCTCAGTGCAGTCCACGTGTACCTGATCATCCTCATAGACTGTAAGCTCCTGTGAGCAGGGCCCTCACTCCTATTGTCCCATATGACTGTTTGTACTCTGTAATGTAATAATATAGTTGTATATGTACCCTTTGATCTGTAAAGCGCTACAGAATCTGATGGTGCTATATAGATTATAATTATTATTTCTTGTCTTGTGCGCTAATTTACATGTAGAACTCTGTTTTCTCAGGGAAGCTAGTTCTAATATCCTACAATGTCTTGTATCATTTTTTAAAACTACATTGATTATTTCACACCCCAAAAAGAAGTTCATTAACACTATTAAAGGCATAGGGTCTGAAATCTGTGTGGTAGCCCAATTTTCTACAAATATGCATTTGTCCTCCTTACATATGCAGATTCAGAACAAGGTATGTATATTATCAAAAACTTAAAAAAATAGAAATATCTAATCAAGAATTTGCAAAATCCAGACTTCCCTTCTCATAGAAACCAAGCATGTTAGCTAGGAATAATCTTTTTTTTCTCTAAGCCACGCTGGTTATACGTTATTCCACTGCTTTACGTTTAATTTCTTAAAATACCTTTACCTACTTTCATACCACAGGTAACACAGTTTCATCTTTTCACCTTTTTTTAAATATTGGTGTAATAGCAGCCCTCTTTTTATCCCATAATCACCCTGTTATATAAGAGTCTAAGCTACATTGATTTATGTCAGGCTATAGGGAGTGGATCCTCTGGACCACTGCAGACGATGACACAAGCCACTACCTGGGACCGGAGTCTAAGTGGCACCCGGTTTTCACCAGAGCCCGCCGCAAAGCGGGTTGGACTTGCTGCGGCGTGGTACCACCAGGTCGTTCCACAGGAGTGACTTGTCTGCAGTGGCAGCCAAGGTCGGGGTACAGAAACGGCAAACAGTCTCTTGGTCGGATCCAGGCACAAGGTCAGGGCAGGCGGCAGAGAAGCAACGTCAGGGTCAAATCCGGGGTCAGCAACAGGAGGTCCAAGCAGATGGGTACCGGCATACGGCACACGAACAACAGCACGGAGGAACACTGGTACACAGGACAGCAGCACGGAGGGATTCGGGTAGACACTGGAACACGGAAGGACTCAGGAACGCAGGAGACACTGGAATGCAGGGAACACAGGAACGCAGGCAAATCGCAACGGAGCTTTCTCTCAGGCTGTGAGGCACAAAGATCCGGCAAGGTAGTAAGGGAGGTACTTGCCTTTTAAAGGTGAAGTGTTCAGCCAGCGCACCAATAAGCGGTGCGCTGGCCCTTTAAATCTTCTGAAGGTGCCGCGCGCCTCCCCGTCTCCTAGGGCGCGCGCGGCACCTTCAGAAGATTTAAAGCCAGACGGAGCCAGACGGAGACACAGGACCGGGGAGAGGTGAGCTGCACCGGCGCTGCGCCTGTGAGCCCCGGGGAGCACGGGTGAGCCCGCGACCCGCGATATGAGTCGCGGGACCACCCGTGACAGTACCCCCCCTTCGGCCTCCCCCTCCTCTTGGGCTGTAGAAGGGGGGGGCAGCATTATTCAATAATTAATGGAGAGGGGTCCCCGTATATTTCAAAATTAATTGACCCAATTAATTAATTGATTGAGCCAATATATAAAATAGTTCACGAGGGGTGCAGTATATTAAATAATTAATTGAGGGGGGCCCATTGTATTACGGATGCGGTCACATGTACCACTCTTTATTTTTAAACTTTAGTCCGGCCCTCCGATGGTCTGAGAGGGACAGTGAACGGCCCCCTATGTAAAAAGTTTGGGGACCCCTGGGCTAGAGGAATGTGGATCCTCTGGACCACTGCAGACGATGACACAAGCCACTACCTGGGACCGGAGTCTAAGTGGTACCCGGTTTTCACCAGAGCCCGCCGCAAAGCGGGTCGGACTTGCTGCGGCGTGGTACCACCAGGTCGTTCCACATGAGTGACTTGTCTGCAGTGGCAGCCAAGGTCGGGGTACAGAAATGGCAAACAGTCTCCTGGTCAGATCCAGGCACAAGGTCAGGGCAGGCGGCAGAGATGCAACGTCGGGGTCCAATCGGGGTCAGCAACAGGAGGTCCAAGCAGATGGGTACAGGAATACGGCACACGGGACAACAGCACGGAGGAACACTGGTACACAGGACAGCAGCAAGGAGGGATTTGGGTAGACACTTGAACATGGAAGGACTCAGGAACGCAGGAGACACAGGAGACACTGGAACGCAGGGAACACAGGCGACACAGGTACGTAGGCAAATTGCAACAGAGCTTTCTCTCAGGCTGTGAGGCACAAAGATCCGTCAAGGTAGTAAGGGTGGTACTTGCCTTTTAAAGGTGAAGGGTTCAGCCAGCGCACCAATCAGCGGTGCGCTGGCCCTTTAAATCTTCTGAAGGTACCACGCGCGGGCCCTAGGAGACGGGGACGCAAACGCACGGAGCCAGACGGAGACACAGGACCGGGGAGAGGTGAGCTGCGACGGCGCTGCGCCTGCGAGCCCCGGGTCGCGGGACCACCCGTGACAATGGCAATTCAACCACGTGTTCCTCCCCATATGCCAGAGTGGACCTCATCAATAAACTGTGTCTTTGCCACAGTCTTTAGATACATGGCTATGGCAGTGAACTAAGTACTTGCACCAGGAAAGAAAAGCATTACAATAACTCTGATTAAAGTACAGTGCTGTCGAAAAATATGCTCCGCAGTGGGAACAAGTATAAAACAGTCTCATCAGATCATAGTATCATAGTATATAAGGCTGGAAAAAGACCCAAGTCCATCAAATTCAACCTTTAAGAATTAAACAAATGTTTTATCCCCATAGCCCGTGATATTTTTGTTCTCCAGAAAGTCACCCAGGCTTCTCTTGAACATGTACATAGAGTCCGCCATAACAACCTCCTGCGACAGTGAGTTCCATAGTCTCACTGTTCTTACACTTGGTCAATGTTCCATAGTGTGACTTGGTCTATGTTGATGGTAGAACCGCCTCTCCTCTAGGCGCAGAGGATGCCCCCTTGTCCTGGTTACAGGCCTAGGTATAAAAAGATCTTTGGAGAGATCCTTGTACTGTTCGTTCAGGTATTTGTACATTGTAATGAGGTCTCCCCTCAGCCGTCTTTTTTCTAAACTGAACAATCCCAAATTTTGCAATTTGTTATTGTATTTTATTCCCCCCTTTCCCTGAATAATCTAGGTTGCTCGCCTCTGCACCCGTTACAATTTTACTATGTCCTTTTAATACACTGGTGCCCAAAACTGTACACAATATTCCATGTGTGGTCTGACCGGTGATTTGTATAAGGGCAAAACTTCAACACAAGAGGTATAAGTGTAGTAAGTGAAGAAGTCAGCAGTGGTTGAGGACTCACATTACACTGGAACACGGAAGGACTCAGGAACGCAGGAGACACAGGAGACACAGGAGACACTGGAATGCAGGGAACACAGGAACGCAGGCAAATCGCAACAGAGCTTTCTCTCAGGCTGTGAGGCACAAAGATCTGGCAAGGTAGTAAGGGAGGTACTTGCCTTTTAAAGGTGAAGTGTTCAGCCAGCGCACCAATCAGCGGTGCGCTGGCCCTTTAAATCTTCTGAAGGTGCCGCGCGCGCGCCCTAGGAGACGGGGACGCGCGCGCACGGAGCCAGACAGAGACACAGGACCAGGGAGAGGTGAGCTGTGCCGGCACGCGCCTGCGAGCCCCGGGGAGCACGGGTGAGCCCGTGACCCGCGATATGAGTCGCGGGACCACCCGTGACAATGCACTGCAACCAACTGACTACAACCAAATGTAGTGGTGATCACATGACCTGCCAGACAAGTGCAGGACATGTGATGTGGACATGTGACCAGTAAATGCAAAAGATGTAATATTATATAACATTAAATATTGCAAAGATCGATAAATCATGAGCCCAGATGTACATTTATACTCCAGTGCAAAGATCTTTTGTGCATTTGAAAGAAAAGAATAGAAATAATGACAAGATATTATTTAGACAATTACTTTGTTATAAATATGACAACTTTTGGATCCATAATTGTAGCCAGGGTATGGTTCATACAATACAAATCCTCGTCACAATAAGAGAAAATGATACACTTATATCCAAATACGATGCTTTATGATGATATGAGGTGTATCAAGCCGTATAATTGTCAGCACAAATAAACTTCATAAAAATCTCCTAAAAGGCCAAACATTGCAATCATGTATAAACATATTTGTAAACATAATGCTCATGTTACGAAGAGCTAGTATAGGCCTGGAGTAAATATTTGCATAATAACATCATGTGGTGGATGCGTACATGTCCATTGACTTTTGTGGCATATGTGGATATTCACAGTATAGTGGGATAGTGGACAAGGTGAATTTTTTGAACACGTATCAATTTTCTTGCGTATTCTGAGCCTGTGCAGAAGACACCATATGAGTGGATAGAAAATGGTTCTATCCAGTGAAAGGGTCATGCTGTTAACTGGGGATATTCTATCATTCAAGGAAACCCATCACTAGGATAGTAATGGATACAGACCTGTGGACTGAACCACTTGCTCCGATTCGGGGTTAATTACAAATGCTGGAGAAGTCTCCATTTTGTGGTGGAATGTTTTGCCACAATTAGTCCTCTCTCCCACGTTTTGTCATGTTTTGGAGACCGAGATGAAGAGCTCTCATCAAGGTGGAGACTCCTTAATTCAAGGCCACTTCATCTGAAAGATTTCCTGTTTTTTTTTCTGGTCCGAAAGACCGCAGACATGATCTTCACATTTGAATACTCTCTGTGCCTCTTCAGTTAGAACCATTTTCAAAACTATTTCCAGTTCTGGTGAAGATCCAATAGACCCTTTTCTGGTTTCCTCTGGGAGAGCGGGAAACTTTACAAAACAGTCATTGAATGACAATGAGTACGGATAGGTTCTGCCAACGTTGCTGATTCTGGTCTGTAAAGGGCAAAAAGTCGATTAGTCACACTGGTAAATCTATTCCAGTTATCTCATTTATTTTGGGGCATTGCGGATGGCCATTGTAATAAGAGCATATATAAGTAAGGAGGTTTTGCATGAGGTAATCCTCCTGAGGTTCGAGGGTTTTTCTCTCTGGAATTTCAGTCTCCTTGCAGTAGCTCAGGTGGGTAAAGCAGACAGATGATGACTGGAGGATGGAATTGGACCTCCATTATTGGTGCCAAAGTAGCGGCAGTACCCAAGTGTTGTTTGGGATGTTGTTGACAAAGGCCGCAGTCATGGTACGGTTCATGTAGTCATGGCGGGTGTTACTGTAGGAACAGTCACTAAGCATAATGAGGTTGGTTGAAGGCCATTAGTCATGTTGTTTTGCCACCAGTATACCTGAAATAGAAAAGAGCAATACTTGTAATGAAATTTCTAAATAAATCCTAAATGTTTAGATTAAAATACCAGAAAAAGTTTTTACAAACATAAGTTTCAATGTTTCATATTATAACAAAATGTCATGAGTACAAGGCAACTTAGTTTCCGGTATGCTACAGATTTCCGTTTGACTGGCTATCATAAAGGATTAACGTTTCAATTTCACGCCTCCTTTTTCTGGCAATGGCATACCAAATGAATGTAGTCTCTAAATAGAAGGCATTGGAATTACAATGAAGGTTCTTATTACGTGAAATGCAGTCCCCCTTTACCTTCAACCCAGCGACTATACATAGAAGTCTTGGTTGATTCTCTATTCTATGTATGAATGACCTAACACCTAACTTACATACCAATTATGCATAGTCAAAACCAATATAGTATATTCCTTATGAATTTCTACACGGCTAGAAGACATGAAGCCCCTGAACATTGCAGTTGCCACAATCAATATTACTATAAGCTATGAACAAGACTCCCAATATATTTTTTAAATTAATTGATGTACTCCCAATAAATATAATGGGAAGGAGATTTCCGCAACCGAATCAGAATAAAACCGTAGACCATGCTAATGGATGATCTCCAACTGAATGCGGACAAAGTGATTATGACTATGGGCCCTACTCAATTTTAGATCATAACATAACATATATTGGGTTTTACTATTTAATTGGTGCTATATTATACTGAAACAATGTGTAAAAAGTATACAGTGTGCCACTAGAGTTTTAAACCCATTTCTTCCAATAAAAACCCAACGTTCAGATAAAAATAGTTAACTATCATTATTTTCCACAGCTAATAAGTGCTTTTATGTCACAAAGAAGGAGCCTTACCTCATTTCTGGGTACATTGTATTCCAATCCATGTGTCTTTCCTTCCCAGTTTTGACTCTATTGAGCATGATCTGACTTCAGTTCCCGTTTAACGAATCTTTCTCCCTTAGAAGTTTTGGGTGTTCACCAATCCCCAGGGAGTTGTTACAATGTTTCTTCCAGTGGTTGAATCCAAGTGTTTGTCCAGGAAACACTTCCTTGAAAATTAAATACCTATCATTCCAACTGGGTCAATTAAAATAGGCCTGTCCCTCTAGAAGTCTCCAACCCTTTTCCTCAATCTCTCTATGACTCTACACTGACACCTGCAGAGCTAATCACTTAAAGGACAAAGGAAGTCAGTTGTACCCCCCCCTGATTTCTCCTTTCATTCACACACACCTCCGTACCATCTCTTTTGCAAGTCACGAAGTCTGTCGCAAAAGTAATAGGATCATATTCTCCACTCCTAAAGATGTGGGATCAGGGTGGTATTTTCATCATTAGAATGTACTGTAAGACTCCTCTCCGTGTCTCAATTTCAGGAGATTCTATATTGTAAGGTCCTCATTTACAGAAACTTACCTGACACCATGAAGTGAAAATGCAAAGGAGTGACTCACCCCCTGTCCAGTCTACATCCATCAGGCTCGTCATACAGTGCCCTCCTTTTTAAAAATATAAAATAAATATGTTATCTGTGCTAAGATTAATCTATCCTCGTCGCCAGGTATAGATTACTATATTTAACGACTGTGCAAAACTTGAATCTTATACACAGGTTTTCTACATTGTCATCTGATTTATTCCATATTCCAATACACAAAAACCGTGAGTTAATTGGGTCATAATGTAACTAGATTCCATGGGAGCGATTTGTTTTTTGATGTAATATAACACATGCATTAGCCTGTAGAATAACTATAAGTTACTTATGCTTGGAGTACAATGTTTCATATTAACATTTTGCTTGGAAAAAAATGAATATGACTGCATGCACAAACTAGCAATTGTTGAAGTTGTCAGATCTTCCATTGGTGGTTGGTGAATACTATTTTAGCAAGAAGAGACGTGCAGGACTAGTAGTAGCTATACAAAGAAGAAAAATGAAAAAACTAAGTTAATAAATAATAAAAAAGCCAGAAAATCTGCTTTGGTATTGTGATAAAACTCGTACAATGGGTTGATACCATACTTTGATTTGTTTTTACTATGTTTTGTTTGAAACATGGATTTGATCTAACTAATTCAGTCACTTTGCTGGCATCCAGGATAGCTTACACAACCAAAACTGATGGTCGCCATAGGCTTATCTTTTCTGGTATATTTGCATTGGTTTAATGTTCCAAACTCTTTAAAAAACTCATAAAACTGCAATGGAAAATTCAAAGAAAAGCTAAGTTTACAGCCTATTCAACGATGTATGCCCGCGCCCCGTAGTACGGGCATACTCACGCTGGCGGAGAGGAGCAGGGATGACGTGCTCTCCCCCCGCCCCTCTCCATAGGAAGATACAGCGCACGGCGCCATATCATGGGAAAGATAGGACATGTCCTATCTTTCCCGGGCCTTAAGGAGCGGTACGTGCCGCCACGTGTGCTGCACTGTACCACTCCCGTACAGTGCCGTGAGCCCATAGGAAGTGTATGGGGGACGTAATATCGCGCCGTATATTTACGTGGCCGTATACGTCCCCCATACATGTGTGTGACTGTAGGCCTAAGGACTATATTACACTGCCGTGTCGCCGCCCGTACCGGGCAACGGCAGTGCACGCGGATCGTATGAGGAGGGGGTCGCGCACTCCCCCGTCCCTCTCCGTAGGATGTATGCGCACGGTCGCCGTTTCGGCTAAAAATAGGACGTGGTGCTGCACCGTAGAACCGCTCGCCGTAGGGCGCCGTGGCGCCCAACTCGCCGTCTATGAGGAAGTATATCGGACCCGTATATAATGTCCTTCATACGGCAGTGTGAATGCGCCTAGAGTCGGCTGTATTGGCACTTCCACCTTTCTGTTATTGGTAGCAGCAGCCAACAGCATTTTCCTGCTACAAATGGTGATGGAAGTTTTCTACTACATCCATGGAACCCTATGGGAACCAAAGTGAACCGAAAAATCTTCCATGCAAGCACTTTTGCATTTCGTTACCATCACACTCTTCTGATTTTTTTTCTGATGCTTAAAAATAATTGACAGCTTTTTTCGGTTATTCAGGTATTTTTGTTTTATCTCCTCTTTTGTATTTTTTTTAGTTTAAGTCAATGTAACTTAATAGATCTTCTAGCTTTTGTTTTTTCATGTTAACATATTTAATTCAGATAAGTTAAATGGCCGTAGCCCTCATGATACTTACATTATTTTTTCCGTGTTTACACATTGATTCAAGGATAGCAAACTGGCAACCTTCATTTCTAGGGTTCATACACACAGTATTATTTGCACAGTCCGTGGTGCTGTATCCTGCCCGTGTGTGTGACTCGGGCTATCTTATGGTATGTGACGAGACCTTCACGAGATGACTCACCGCCAAACAATGCCCTTGGATCGTTTGTTGCATCATAAGGTTAGCACACATCAAGTGCATGTAGGCATTTAGCTCTCAGGAACACATTGGAAATTCATCCGATAATTTTATGCCCTTTTAAAAAGGTTTTTAACAACTCTGATAACTGTTTGACGGCGCATTACTGTTTTATTTTTTGACAATAAATTCTTCTGCCAAGTCCTCTGCTTTCCACTCACGATGCTGTGGCACAAGCTGAGGTTGGTACAGTGACTCGATGCAGTCCACGTGTACCTGATCTCCTCATAGAGTAAGTCCTGTGACGCAGGGCCCCTCACTCCTTTGTCCCATAGACTGTTGTACTCTGTAATGTAATAATATGTTGTAATATGTACCCTTTTGATCTGTAAGCGCTACCGAATCTGATGGTGCTATTAAGATTATTATTTATTATTTCTGTCTTGATGCTAATTTACATGTAGAACTCTGTTTCTCAGGGAAGCTAGTTCTAATTATCCTACAAGTACTTGGTAATCATTTTTAAAACTACATTGGATATTATCACTCCCAAAAAGAAGTTCATTAAATACACTATTAAAGCATAGGTCTGTAAATCTGTGTGGTAGCCCATTTTCTACAAATATGCATTGTCCTCCTACACATATGCGATTCAAACAAGGTATTATATTATTCAAAAACTTAAAAAAATAAAATATCTAATCAAAATAATTTGCAAATCAGACTTCCCTCTCATCGAAGAAACCAACGCATGTTAGCTCGGAAATCCTGTTTTTTCTCCTATCCAGCACGCGGTTATAAGTTATTCCACTGCGTTACGTTTAATTTCTTAAAATACCTTTACCTACTTTCATTCCACAGGTAACACAGTTTCATCTTTTCACCTTTTTTTTTTAAATATTGGTGTATAGCAAAGCCCTCTTTTATCCCATAAATCACCTGTTTATAAGAGTCTAAGCTCATTTGATTTATGTCAGGCTATAGGATGTGGATCCTCTGGACCACTGCAGACGATGACACCAAGCCACTACCTGGAACGCGAGTCTAGTGGAATCACCCTGACCGTTTTTCACCAAGCCCGCCGCAAGCGGGTTGGGACTTGTCCTGCGGCGTGGTACCACCATGTTCGTTCCACAGGATGACTGGTCTGCAGGCAGCCAAGGTCGGGGTACAAACGGCAAAACAGTCTCTTGGTCGGATCCAGGAATAGTTGGGCAGGCGGCAGAGAGTGCAAACGTCGGGTTTCAATCGGGGTCAGCAACAGGAGTCCAAGCGATGGTACGGGAATCAACGGACACAACCCACGACCAGCACGGTAGGTTATTCGGTAGACACTGGAACACGAAGGGACTCAGGAACGAAGGAGAACACAGAGACCAGGAACACTGGAATGCAGGAACACAGGACGCAGGCAATCGCACAGAGCTTCTCTCAGCTGTGGAGATACAAAGATAATTGGAGGTAGTAAGGAGGTAACGCTGCCTTTTAACAGGTGGAAGTGTTCAGTCAAGCGCAACCAATCAGTCGTGCGCTGGCCCTTTAAATCTCTGAAGGGCCGCGCTCGCCCGCCTAGGAGACGGGGAGCCGCGCACGGAGCCAGACAGAGACACAGGACCAGGGAGAGTTAGTGTGCGCACGCGCCTGTCGAGACACGGGGGCACGGTGAGCCCGTACCCGCGATATAGTCGGGGACCCACCCGTGACAGTACCCCCCCCCCCCTTCGGCTCCCCCTCTCCTCTTGGCTGTAGAAAGCTCTGTAGGAGGTCATGGTCCAGGATGTTGTCTTCAGGCTCCCAGGATCTCTCTTCTGGCCCGAACCCCTTCCAGTCAACCAAGAAGAACTGCTTCCCTCTCACCATCTTCATGTCGAGGATCTCCTTCACCGAGGGAGACATGGAAGGAGTTCGGGAAACGCATGGTGGAGGGAAGGCGCAGTTTGTAGGAGACTGGATTTATGCGGGAAAGAACCACGAAGGGACCCAAGAATCGTGGACCAAGCTTGTACCCAGGAATCTTCAACCGGATGTATCTAGCAGATAACCAGACCTTGTCACCAGGAGAAAAGACTGGAGAACCAATCAATACCAATTATCCAGGAAATGTGTGGAAAGCAAGGACTGCTAAATGCAAAAGATGTAATATTATATAACATTAAAATATTGCAAAGATCGGATAATCATGAGCCCAGATGTACATTTATATCTCCAGTGCAAAGATTCTTTTGTGCATTTGAAAGTAAAGACATAGAAATAATGACAAGATATATTAACAATTACTTTGTTTATAAATATGAAACTTTTGGATCCATAAATTGTAGCCAGGTTATGGTTCATACAATACAAATCCTCGTCAATAAGAGAAAATATACAGCTTATATCCAAATGATGCTTTATTGTGATGATATGAGGTGTTATCAAGCCAGTATAATTGTCACGCACAATAAATTCATAAAAAATCTCCTAGAAAAGTGCCAAAACATTGATCATTATAAACAATTTGTAAACATAATGCTCATGTTACGAGAAGCTAGTATAGGCCTAGTAACATATTTGCATAAATACACATAATTGGTGGATGCTGTACATGTCCATTGCACTTTTGTGGTCATATTGTGTAGTTCACAGTCATAGTTGGGATAGTGGACAGGTGATATTTGTTTGAACACTTATCAATTTTACTTGCGTAGTTCTGAGCCTGTCGGCAGAAGACATTCACATCATGAGTGATAGAAAATGGTGTCTACTCCAGTGAAAGGGTCATGCTTAACTGGGGATCTTCTATCATTCCAAGGAAACCCATCACTAGGATAGTAATGGATACAGGACCTGTGGAGCTGACCCACCACTTGCTCCGATTCGGGGAATTACAAATGCTGGAGAATCTCCATTTTGTTGTGGAATGTTTTTGCCAACAATGAGTCCTCTCTCCCACGTTTTGTCATAGTTTTTGGAGACCGAGATGAAGAGCTCTCATCATAGGTGGAGACTCCTTATTCAAGGCCACTTCATCTGAAAGATTTACCTGTTTTTTTTCAGGTCCGAAAGACCGCAGACGCTTGATCTTCACATTTGAATACTCTTCTGTGCCCTCTTCAGTTAGCAACCATTTTCAACAACTATTTCCAGATTCTGGGTGAAGAGTCCAATAAGAACCTTTTTCTGGTTTCCTCTGGAGAGCGAGGAACACTTTACAAAACAGTCATGTGAATGACAATGAGTGACGGATAGGAGTTCTGCCACACGTGCTGATTCTGGTCTGTAATAGGCAAAAAGGTCGATGTAGTCCACTGGTAAATCTTTCCAGTTTTCCTCATTTGATTTTGGGTGCTTGCGGATGGCCATTGATAATAAGAGGCGACATAGTAGTAAGGAGGTTTTGCATGAGAGTAAGTTCCTCCTGAGGTTCGAGGGTTTTTTGTCTCTCTGGAATTCAGTCTACCGCTGGCGTAGCTCAGTGGGTAAAGCAGACAGATGATGACTGGAGATGGACATTGGACCTCCATATTGGTGCCAAAGAGCGGCAGTACCAAGATGTTTGTTTGTGGATGTTGTGACAAGGCCCAGTCATGGTAACTGGTTCATGTAGTCATGGCGGGTTTTACTGTAGGAACATACTATGCATAATGAGGTTGGTTGAAGTGCCATTATCATTTTTGCACCCAGAGTATACCTGAAATAGAAAGAGCAATACTTGTAAATGAGAATTTCTAAATAAATCCTACAAATGTTTTAGATTAAAATACCAGAAAAAAGTTTTAAAACATAAGCTGTTTCAATGTTCATATTTAACAAATGTCATGAAGCTACAGGCAATTATTTCCGGGTAGCACAGATTTCCGTTGCTGGCAATGCATAAAGGATTAACGTTTCAGAGTTCACACACTTTTTTTCTGGCAATGCATACCAAATGAACTGTAGTCTCTAAATAGAAGGCATTGGAATTCACATGAAGTTCTATTACTGCAATGCAGTCCCCCTTACCTTCAACCCCGACATACATAGGAAGTCTTGTGTATTCTCTATTCCTTATGATGATTGACCTAACACCAACCTTACTACCAATTATGCATAGTCAAAGCCAATATTTATTCCTTATGAATTTCTAACAGCTAGAGACATGAAGCCTGAACATTGCAGTTGTCCACAAATCAATATTTATAAGCTCGATGAACAAGACTCCCAAATATATTTTTTAAATTAATTGATGTACTCCAATAAATATTAAGGGAGGAGATTTCCGCTAACCAATCAGAATAAAACCGTAGACACTGCTATGGATGATTCCAAACTGAAATGCGGCAAAGTGATTATGACTATGTTGCCCTACTCAATTTTAGATCACTAACTAAACAAATTGGGTTTAAACTATTTAATTTGGTGCTATATTATACTGAACAATGTGTAAAAAGTATACATGTGCCTCTAAGTTTTAACCCATTTCTTCCAATAAAACCCACCGACTTACAGATACAAAATAGTAACTATCATTATTTTCCCACAGCTAATAAGTGCTTTTATGTCACAAAGAAGGAGCCTTCACCTCATTTCTGAGGTACATTGTATTCCAATCCATTGTCTTTCACTTTCCCAGTTTTGACTCTATTGAGCATGATCTGACTTCAGTCCCGTTTAACTGAAATCTTCTTTCTCCCCGTTAGAAGTTTGGGTGTTCACCAATCCCCAGGGAGTTGTTAACAGTATGTTTCTTCCAGTGGTTTGAACCAGTGTTTGTCCAGGAAACAATTCCTGAAACATTTAAATACCTATATTCCAACTGGGGTAGTTTAAAATAGGCCTGTCCCTCAGAGTCTCCAACCCTTGTTCCTCATCTCTTATGACTCTACACTGACTACCTGCAGAGCTAATCACTTAAAGACAAGGAATCAGTTGTACCCCCGCCCTGATTTTTTTCCTTTCATTCACACACACCTCCGAACCCATCTCTTTTTCAATCACAGTCTGTCAGCACAAATGATAATAGGATCAGATTTCCCACTCCCTAAAGATGGGGGTCAGGGTGGTATTTTCATTCACTAGAATGTATGAAAGACCCCATCTCCGTGTCTCAATTTTCAGGAGATCTATATTGTAAGGGTCCTCATTTACAGAAACTTAACCTGACACCATGAACGTGAAAATGCAAAGGAGTGACTCACTCCCTGTCCAGTATACATCCGTCAGCGCTCAGTCATACAGTGCCTCCTTTTTAAAAATATAACAATAAATATTGTTACTGGCTAAGATGTAATCTATCCTCGTCCGCAGGTATAGATTACTATATTAACACTGTGCAAAACTTTAATCTATACACCGTTTCTACTACATTGCATATGATTTATTACCAATTCCCAATACACAAAAACCGTGATAAAACTTGGATTTCATAATGTAATCTCAGATTCCATTGGGATGGCTGGATTTGTTTTTTTGATGTAATATAAAGCATGCATTGGCCTGTAGACTACTATTAAGTTACTATGCTGGAGTACAATGTTTCATATTAACATTTTGCTGGAAAAAATGAATATGACTTGCAACTGCACACAACTAGCATTTTGAAGTTGTCCAGATCTCCCATTGTGGTTGGGTGAACTACTCATTTTAGCGCAAGAACGAGACGTGCAGGACAGGTAGTGAGCTATACAAAGAAGAAAAAGCAATCCAAAACTAAGTTAATAAATAATAAAAAAGCCGAAAATCTGCTTTGGTATTGTGATAAAACATCACAATGGGTTGATACACATACTTTGTTGTTTTTACTATGTTTTGTTTGAAACTGGATTTGACTCTAACTAATTCAGTCATACTTTGCTGGCATCCAGGATAGCTTACAACAATCCATAACTGATGGGTCGCCATAGGCTTATCTTTTCTGGTTAGTATTTGCATTGGTTTAATGTTCCAAACTCTTAAAAACTCTAAAACTGAATAAATTCAAAGAAAAGCTAAGTTTAAGCTCTACTTCACCGATGTATGCCCGCCCTCAAACCGTAGTACGTGGCATACCATCAGCGCTGGGCGGAGAGGAGCAGGGATGACGTGCTGCTCCCCCCGCCCCTCTCCATAGGAAGATACAGCGCCGGCCGCCATATATGGGAAAAGATAGGAACATGTCCTATCTTTCCGGGCCTAAGGAGCGGTACGGGCCGACACGTGTGCTGCAACTGTACCACTCCCGTACAGTGCCGTGAGCCCCATAGAAGTTGTATGGGGGACGTAATATCGCCCGTATATTTACGTGGCCGTAGTACGTCCCCATACATGTGTGTGATGTAGCCTAAGGATATATTACACTGCCGTTGCGCCGCCCGTACCGGGCAACGGCAGTGCACGCGGATCATGAGGGGGTCGCCAGTCTCCCCCGTCCCCTCTCCGTAGATGTATGCGCCGGCGCCGTTTACGGCTAAAAATATGGACGTGTGTGCACCGTAGAACCGCTCGCCGTAGGGCGCCGTGCGCCAACTCCGCCGTCTATGAGGAGTATATCGGACCCCGTCATATAATGTCCTATACGGCATGTGAATGCGTCCTAGAGTCGTGTATTTGCGCTTCCACCTTTCTGTTATTGTAGCAGCAGCCAACAAGCATTTCTCCTGCTACAAATTGATCGGAAGTTTTCTACTACATCCATGGAACCATATGGGAACCAAAGTGAACCCGAAAAAATCTTCCATGCACCTTTGCATTCGTTACCATAAACACTCTTCTGATTTTTTTTTCTGATGCTTAAAATACTGGACACTTTTTTCGGATTTCAGGTATTTTTGTTTTTCTCCACTTAGTTGTATTTTTTTTAGTTGTTAAGTCAAATGTAAACTTAATAGATCTTCTAGCTTTTGTTATTTTCATGTTAACATATTTAATTCAGAAAGTTAAATGGCCTTAGCCCTCATGATTACTTACATTATTTTTTCCGTGTTTTACCCATTGATTCAAGGATAGCAATGGACCAACCTTCATTTCTATGGGTTCATACACACAGTATATTTGCACATCCTGTGGTGCATGTATCCTGCCCGTGTGTGTGACTCGGGCTCATCTTATGGGTTGTGACGAGACCTTCACGAGATGACTCACCGCACACAACAATGCCCTTGGATCCGTGTTGTTTGCATCATAAGGTTAGCACACAGTCAAGTGCAGTAGGCCTTTAGGCTCTCAGGAACTACATTGAAATTCATCCAAATTTTATGCACCTTTTTAAAAAGGTTTTTAAAACTCTGATAACTGTTTGACCGGCGCATTACTGTTTTTATTTTTGACAATAAAATTTCTCTGCCAAGTCCTGCTTTCCACTCACGATGCTGTGCACAAGCTGAGGTTGGTACAGTGCTCCGTGCAGTCCAACGTGTACCTGATCTCCTCATAGATGTAAGACCTGTGACGCAGGGCCCCTCACTCCTCATTGTCCCATATGACTGTTGTACTCTGTAATGTAATAATATAGTTGTATATATGTACCCTTTTGTCTGTAAAGCGCTACAGATCTGATGGTGCTATATAGATTATATTATTATTTCTCTGTCTTTGCTAATTTACATGTAGAACTCTGTTTTCTCAGGAAGCTAAGTTCTAATTATCCTACAATGTATTGGTAATCAGTTTTTAAAAACTACATTGGATTATTTATCACCCCAAAAAGAAGTTCATTAACACTATTAAAGGCATAGGTCTGAAATCTGTGTGGTAGCCCAATTTTCTACCAAATATGCATTGTCCCTACCTGCACATATGCACGATTCAAACAAGGTATGTATATTATTCAAAAACTAAAAAAATAAAATATACTACATCGAAAATTTGCAATCAGACTTCCCTTCTCATCAGAAACCAGCATGTTAAGCTGGAAATCCTTTTTTTTCTCATTTTCTCAAGCACGCGGTATAAGTTATTCCACTGCGTTACGTTCATTTTCTTAAAATACCTTTACATACTTTCATTCCAAGGTAACACATTTCATCTTTTACCTTTTTTTTTTAAATTTGGTGTAAGCAAGCCCTCTTTTGACCCATAAATCAACCCTGTTAATAAGAGTGCTAAGCTCACTTGATTTATGTCAGGCTATAGGATGTGGATCCTCTGGACCACTGCAGACGATGACCACCAGCCACTACCTGGGACGCGAGTCTAGTGGTCACCCGACCCCCGTTTTCACCAAGCCCGCCGCACAGCGGGTTCGGACTTGTCTGCGGCCGTGGACCACCATGTTCCGTTCCACAGGAGTGACTGGTCTGCAGGTGCAGCCAAGTCGGGGTACGAAACGGCAAAAACAGTCTCTTGGTCGGATCCAGGACATAGTTAGGGCAGTGCGGCAGAGATGCAAACGTCGGGTTCAATCGGGGTCAGCAACAGGAGCCAAGCAGATGGGTACGGGAATCCGGACAAACCACCGACGCAGCATCGGCCTTAGTTATTCGTTGTAACACATGGAACACGTAAGGACTCAGAACGAGGAGACACAGAGACCACGGATACACTGGAATGCAGGAACACAGGAAACGCAGGCAATCGCCACAGAGCTTCTCTCAGGCTGTGGAGCACACAAGATTGGCAGTAGTAAGGGACGGTAAGCTGCCTTTTAAAGGTGGAAGTGTTCAGCAAGCGCACCAATCAGTGTGCGCTGGCCCTTTAAATCTTCTGAGGTGCGCGCTCGCCGCCTAGGAGACGGGGAACGCGCGCACAGCCAGACAGAGACACAGGACCAGGGAAGTTTAGCTGTGCCGCACGCGCCTGCGAGCACCCGGGGAGCACGGTGAGCCCGTACCCGCGATATGAGTCGGCGTGACCCACCCGTGACAGTTACCCCCCCGCCCCTTCGTCCCCCCTCTCTTGGGCTGTTAGAAAGCTCTGTAGGAAGGTCATGGTCCCAGGATGTTGTCTTCAGGCTCCCAGATCTCTTTGCTGGGCCCGAACCCTTCCAGTCAAACCAAGAAGGACTGCTCTCCTCTCAACCACTTCTCATGTCGAGATCTCTTCACCGAGGGAGGACATGGAAGGAGTTTCGGGAAACGCATGGTGAGGGAGGCGCAGTTGAGGAGACTGGATTCTTGCGGAAAGGAACCACGAAGGGACCCAAGAATCGTGGACCAGCCTTTGTACCCCAGGAATCTGCACCGGAGTATCTAGCCAGATAACCAGACCTTGCACCAGGACGGAACATAAAGACTGGAGAACCAATCCAATCAATACCAATTATCCAGGAAATGTGTGGAAAGCAAGGACTGCTATGAACACCAACTATATGTACCTATATACAGGCCTTGTACAACAAAGTACACAAAATATATGCATGAATACCATAATATGGAAGACACAAAATTTTATTGAACAAAATAATAATACAAATATGATCACTGCAATAAAAACAACCCATAAAATCAATCCTTGGTGGACTAAAAGTACACCGCCAATCCTTTACAATCACATTGTAAACCACAGTCAGTCAATACATTACAAGTGTAAACATAAGGTTTAAATGTAACACACAAGTCAGTCAATATAATATATTACAAGTGTAAACAAAGATGATTGTCCATCTTCCTTGGTCTTCTCCTGGTCTTGGTCGGCAATAAGGTCGGTGTATGATAAATCAATACCAATTATCCAGGAAATGTGGGGAAAGCAAGGACTGCTATGAACACCAACTATATGTACCTATATACAGGCCTTGTACAACAAAGTACACAAAATATATGCATAAATACCATAATATGGAAGACACAAAATTTTATTGAACAAAATAATAATACAAATATGATCACTGCAATAAAAACAACCCATAAAATCAATCCTTGGTGGACTAAAAGTACACCGCCAATTCTTTACAATCACATTGTAAACCACAGTCAGTCAATACATTACAAGTGTAAACATAAGGTTTCAATGTAACACACAAGTCAGTCAATATAATATATTACAAGTGTAAACAATTAGACTGTGGATGTTATGCAGAGGAAAAGTCCAGTTTCACCTGTAGTTGGCTACATAGAGATCGGCAGAAGCGGGAGACAAACTGAACCCCTCGATCCGAAACAATGTGTAATGGAAATCCATGCAGTCGAAAGATGTGACTGAAGAAAGGTTATACATAACCTAATCGAAATAAAATGGACCTGGTAGGAGGTCAGATAACCAAACAAAACAAAAAAAGTGCATCGTGCAAAATAGCTATGATATACCAACCCAGGCTTATTGGACAGGTTAGATGTGGCACTGTAACCAGACAACCCGACCCGACGCGTTTCGTTCCGGCCGCTTCCTCAGGGGTAAGATGAAAGGCTGGTTTTTTTGTCGGCCTTTTGGAGTTTGGTGTGAGCAGTAGCATTAGCAATGAAGGCATCTGCTCCCGATAGTCCTTCAGTATCTCGATCAACACATAACCAGCAGAACATCAGTGGGCACAGGTAGAGGAAGAGGAGGACGTGGATTGTCCACTACACGATGAAGAAGGGGAAGAACCAGAAGTCTTCAGAGTTCAAGGAATTGTATGAGAATTCCCGCCAGTGCAATAAAGAGGCACCAGTCGTCTGGCCGGCCGAGACCAATTGCGTAAGATAGCAAGCCTAGATTTGGTGCTCTCTCTACCTTCCATTAGACGTGGATGGTCATGCACGAGGAAAAGTTCAGTTCAACCTGTATTGGCTCATAGAATCGCCAGAAGCGGAGACAAACTGAACCCCTCGTATCCGAAACATGTGTAATGGAAATCCATGTCAGGTCGAAAGAGTGTGACTGCGAAGAATAGGATGGCTAGGCAGGTGAGTCATACGGCAGTTCCAGCAACGGAATAAAATGGGACATTTGAGAACCGGTCAGTAGCAGCACCAGATTACAGTATTCCCAGTAGCTACATGGAAGGTCTGTGTTGAAGTCCATGGCCCTGTGCATCCAACGGTTGGCTGGGTATCGGCAACGGCATCAGGAGACCAGGCAGGTTTAAGGAGCACTGTGCGTTATTACAATCCTTGGCCAGGTCTGGCCACCCAATAGGGCAACGTGGAATGAGGGCTATAGAACGCTAGCACCCAGGGTTGCCCAGCCACACGAGAAGCAAGTCCAATTAAAATCTCTTCTACCTTCGAAGAGGAAGCGGACATCCGACTTGCATGGTGGAGCTGCCAGAGATCCCTGGAGCAGCCTGACCAGTCGTAGTCCGGAGGTACACATATGACTAGGAACGAATTTCTCCAACCACATCTGAAGCACAAGATAGGGCATCGCCTTAAATGTTCTTCTCTGCAGGGCGGAAATGCGTATTAAATAATCAAATCGGGAGAAGAAGAGAGACAACGAGCACTGTCGAGGACCTAAGACGCTGTCAGTCTGGGATACAGGAGGTTTTGTGGTCGGTATGAATATAACCGGAGGACGAGCTTCCCCCAGTAGATTAGCGCCATTCCTCCCAACTGAACTTATGGCCCAGAGTTCCCGATCACCCAATGGATAATTCTTTCTTTCGGCAGGTGTAAAGCTTTGAGAAAAAACGCAAGTGAGGGTACGACCCTTTGGGCCTTCTGAGTGATGCGGCCCCAGCACCCACGGATGAGGCGTCAACCTCTACTAGGAAGACTTTTCCGGTCCAGGCCTTGTGAGTAACTGTGCCGCAGTAGCAAAGGCGACTTCAACCCAGTGAAGGCCTCTTCAGCACCGAGGGCCTAGTCTCGGTTGGCACTCCTTCTTACGTCAATGCCACGATGGAGCCGACAGGGAGGAGGAATTGAGGATGAATGTCCCCATAAAATTGCGAAGCCCGAAATCTTTTGTATGGCACGTAACACCCCGTGGACCGAGGACTGAAGACGGCTGCAACGTTGAAGGGTATCTGAAGTCTCCCCTTTACTCAGTAACCAATGATGCTATCCCAGAAACGGAAGCCTACTATGGTGAAATAGGCATTTCTCGGTTTGGCATATAAAAAACGGTTCCCGGTCCTTAGCCTGTAGAACTTCGGATGTGGGTCTGGTGAGACTGTACGATATGGGGAACAAAACACCAAACTGGTCCCAACGTAGCACTATGAACACAAGATAGAGCAGCTCTAAAAATAATCGTTACAATATTCTTGCAAAAACCGCTGGAGCATTGCAGAGGCCAAAGGGCATCACCAAATACTCAAATGGCCGTATGTGATGAAAGCTGTTTTCCACTCGTCGCCTTTCCCTAATACGAATGAGGTTGATGCCCTCGCAGATCCAGCTTGGTGAAAACCTTGGCACCCCCGTAGGCAGTACAAACCGGGGTTCACCAGGTGAGGAGAGGCCACCAGCGATAGAAGTTCTTTTTATTCGGACTTTTTGAGGCCGCGGTAATCTTATGACGGCGGAGGGAACACTCCTTCTTGGATCAAAGAGAAGCCAGCTCCGCAGGGGAAGAAGTTACCGGATGATCCTTTCTCAAATTTTTTCCTTTATGTAGCAGACATGGCTCGGTTCGGCATGATAACGGGTATACTCGTTTCAAGGGGACTACCCAAGCAGTCGTGGACAGTCATCGTAACGGTGTGGAGGCAGACCCTCCGCTTGCTTCTCAGAAAAAACGTCGGCATAGTTCCGGTAGCACGCTTGACGGTTCTCTCAGAGGCTTGTCCGCCCAAGGAGTTGGCACGACGGTACGGGTGGGAGAACTTCTAAGCACGAGACCGACAATCCGGAACCCCCACGAGAACTTCTCTCTCTTCTCCTCCAATCCAAGGACTGGGCGTGCTCTGCAACCATGGAAGACCTAGCAGAAAGACGAAGAGAAGCGAGGTAGCTCCAGAAGGACAAACTTCTCCTTGTGTAGTAGCACGACTTGCTAGTTAGAGGCTTAGTGCGATATTGCACCGGATCAGAGAGGACTTTTCACTAACTGAGGAAATAACCATGTGCATTGTCAAGTAGGAACACTGGAACTGATACCGGGAAACCAGGCGGCATCCTGAACGTTCCCGCGAGAGCCGGAGACAGGAAGGCAGAAATTGGGCTGGTTCCCGGACACACGCTGAGAAGCACCGGAATCACAAGCGTGGAGAAGCACTGCCAACCTAGGGCATGCTTTCTCTCCCAAGACCCTAGGTGAACTGCTGGCACTTTCCTCGTCGACGTTGAGTGTCGGGCTAGAAGAAAAACCAAGGGGGGAAAATTGCTCAGTGACTAATCGCGCAGTAAGGCAGAGTTCCTTGGCGTCCTTACTGGTATGCTACTGCGGTGACAATGTGGCTCTGTCCACTTCCATAGAGCTCCTCTGCAGTGGTGCAACCCGGAGGCTGAATGGCTTTGGAAGGAGGACTAGGCGAGGGGGCGAGGGGGGGGGGCGTCAGTGGACGGAGTGGAAGTTGCTCAAAACGTGACCTCTTCAGCAAGCTCCTCTGAACCACACATCCATATTCGTTTTACGGTGGCCAGAGAGATTAAGGCACTCTAGGAGGATGGCCGATACGAGGGGCACGTGCGTCCTTTAACCTGAAAGATAGACCCTTCTTAAGTCTGCGGACAAGCCGCGTCGTTGCCGGGGGATAGTTCTGGACTGCTACTCCCGAAGGAGGAAATTCCCCTGACTAAATTCAGCACGGCAGACTCAGCGGAGGAGGCCGAGGCCGGTTCATCGAATAAGACCGGAATTCAAACAGAAAGCGCAGGAACGTGACTGGGTCGTTCGGTACCAAGGGGACTAGCCAAGGCCAGGGCTTCCCAGAGAGAAGGCTGATTATAAATGCAACATGGGCACGCCCGTGATAAATGCTCGTGGATAAGTTCTATGTGCAGAGAGCAAGAGTTATAAAGTCTGCACCATCTTGGGAATCGCCATCATACATTGGTGGGCATGGACAGCCGCTTCGGGTTCAACCAGAGTAGACCCAGTCGGAGCAGAAGGAGTCGCACTAGCAGCTAAGGAACCTTTGCTGGTTGATTGCTCCGTTGATCACGCGTGACAGCAATCTACCGGGGTTGGTGGACACAATAGTGGAAGATCGGGCTGCTGGAGGAGGAACCTCGGCTGGATCCATGGCCGGATCGTACTGTCAGGCTAGAGGGAGGTGGATTCCTTGGGAACAACTGCAGATGATGACACCAAGCCACTACCTGGGACCGAGTATAAGTGGACCCGGTTTTCACCAGAGCCTGCCGCCAAAGCGGTTGGACTGCTGTGGCGTGGTACAACCAGGGCGTTCACAGGAGGACTTGTCTGCCGTGGGCAGCCAAGGTCGGGGTACAGAAATGGCAAACGGGGGGGGTTTTTTTTCTTTGGTAGGTCAGGCACAAGGTCAGGGCAGGATGACAGGAGATGCAAGTCGGGTCAATCGGGGTCAGCAACAGGAGGTCCAAGCAGATGGGTACGGGAATACGGCACACGAAAACACAGCAGGAGGAACACTGGTACACAGGACAACAGCACGGAGGGATTCGGGTAGACACTGAAACGGAAGGACTCAGGAACGCAGGAGACACAGGGACAACTGGAATGCAGGGAAACACAGGACCGCGGCCAAATCAAACAGAGCTTCTCAGGCTGTGAGGCACAAAGATCCGGCAAGATAGTAAGGGAGGTACTGCTTTTAAAGGTGAAGTGGTCAGCCAGTGCACCAATCAGCGGTGTTGCTGGCCCTTAAATCTTTCTGAAGGGCCAGAAGGAGACACAGGACCGGGGAGGAGGTAGATGCGCCGCGCTGTTTTTTTCGGCCTGCGAGCCCCGGGGGAGCAAGGGTGAGCCCGCGATCCGCGATATGAGTCGCGGGACCACCGTGACAATTTATGAATTGACTATGCTAAGTTACCCTTGCTAACCATGGATCAATTGTGATTGGGGCTGCACGCAATAGATATCAAAATTTTACTGATTACCTTTACATGGAAAATTTTACCTGTACCAGTTTTTAACTTAGAAGAGTAGGCGAGTTGATCGGACACCCTTCTTTAACTAAAATGGTGTTCCATACACTCAATAAATCAAATTTATGCGTATTACCTGGCATCAGAGGGGGGCCTGCCTGCTTAGGGCCGGGCCCCTCCCATCTATCTTCTCAGGTTCCATGTGTCTGCTCGAATGTCGTGGGACCCTATGACCATCCAGGGTACTGTTACCGTTGAACATCTACCAATGTATATATCTTATCAATAAACTCAGAGCAACTCCATGGAATTCTACTTTCCCCATTCTCCATGGAAGTCTCTCTCCCTATGCTCCACGGAGAATGTAACACACAAGTCAGTCAATATAATATATTACAAGTGTAAACAAAAGGTTATAACATAAACCTAATCTAAATAACATGGAACCTGGTAGGAGGTCATATAAACCAAACAAAACAAAATAAAGTGCATCGTGCAAAATAGCTATATATACCAACCAGGCTGCATATTGGACAGGAGATGTGGCGCTGTACCAGACAACCCCGACGCGCGTTTCGCCAACATAAACCTAATCTAAATAACATGGAACCTGGTAGGAAGTCATATAAACCAAACAAAACAAAATAAAGTGCATTGTGCAAAATAGCTATATATACCAACCAGGTTGCATATTGGACAGGAGATGTGGCAGACAACCCCGACGCGCGTTTCGCCGTCGCTTCCTCAGGGGTTAAGACTGGAGAAGGCCTGCGTTTTTTGTCGGCCTGGAGTTTGGTGCGAGCAGAGGCCTGCAGCAATGAAAGGCGAGTCTGCTCCTAGATGGTCTTCAGATCTCGTATCAACACATCAACAGCAGGAACATCAGTGGGCACAGGTAGAGGAAGAGGAGGACGTGGATGCTGTCCATACAAGATGAAGAAGGGAGAAGAACCAGAAGTCTCAGAGTTCAAGGAATTGTATGAGAACTCCGCCCATGGCAATAAAGCGGACCAGTCATCTTGGCGGGCCGAGACGAAATGGCGAAGATAGCAGCCTAGAGTTTGGTTGACTCTCTCTACCTGTCCATTAGACTGTGGATGGTATGCAGAGGAAAAGTCCAGTTTCACCTGTAATTTGCAGAGGAAAAGTCCAGTTTCACCTGTAATTGGCTACATAGAGATCGCCAGAAGCGGGAGACAAACTGAACCCCTCGATCCGAAACAATGTGTAATGGAAATCCATGCAGTCGAAAGATGTGACTGAAGAATAGGCTGGCTAGGCGTGGAGCAGACGGCAGTCCAGGCAACGGAATAAAATGGGACATTTTTGAGAACCGGTCAGTTACCACCCAGATGACAGTATTCCCAGAGGACAATGGAAGGTCCGTGATAAAGTCCATGGCCATGTGCGTCCACGGGTGGCTGGGTATCGGCAAACTATCGACCTCAGTATTTATTACTTTACACAGCTTAGTATCATCTGCAAATATTGAAACTTGACTGTGTAAACCCACTACAAGGTCATTAATAGAAATATTAAAAAGAAGTGGCCCCAATACTAACCCCTGTGGCACTCCACTGGTAACGTCTACCCAATCTGAGAATGTGCCATTAATGACGACCCTCTGTTTTCTATCACTAAGCCAATTACTTACCCAAATACACAGATTTTCTCCTATTCCCAGCAGTCTCATTTTATATACCAACCTTTTATGTGGCACAGAGTCAAATGCCTTTGAAAAGTCCAGATATACAACATCCACAGCGTCCCCCTGATCCAGTCTTGAACTTACCTCCTCGTAGAAACCAATCAGATTAGTCTGACAGGACCGATCTCTCATAAACCCATGCTGACGCTGGGTTATAAGGTTGTGCACAGTGAGATACTCCAGGATAGCTTCTCTAACAAACCCCTCAAATATTTTCCCCACCAAAGAAGTTAGACTCACGGGTCTGTAGTTTCCAGGATCGCTATTTGATCCTTTTTTGTATATTGGTACCACATTTGCTATGCGCCAGTCCTGTGGAACATAACCAGTCCTTAGTGAATCTTCAAATATTAAAAATAACGGTCTGTCTATCACCGTACATAGTTCATGCAGAACCCGGGGTGTATGCCATCTGGCCCGGTGATTTATCTATCTTAGTGGTTGCGAAGCGGCGCCGTACCTCTTCCTGGGTTAAACTGTTGACATTCCAAAAAGAATTTACATTATTCCTCATTGGGTCTTCCACCAGTGGAGTTTCCTGGGTAAAGACAGTTGAGAAGGCGACATTCAGTAGATTCTTCATCTCCTTCCACCATGAACCCCATGTTATTTCTAAGGGGACCCACACTCTCTGTTTTTAGTTTCTTATCAGTTATATACTTGAAAAATAATTTGGGATTATTTTTGCTCTCCTTGGCAATATTTCTCTCAGTCTCTATTTTTGCGGCCTTTATCTGCTTTTTACAGGACTTATTTTTCTCTCGATAATCCTGTAATGCCTCATCGCTACCTTCACGTTTTAGCACCTTAAACGCCTTATCTTTCTCGCTTATTGCTTTCCTTACAAGACTAGTTAGCCACATAGGCTTTTTCTTGTTCCTCTTATGCTTTTTCCCATAAGGTATGTGTTTCTCACAGGACTTTTTCAGAATATATGAGAAAGTCCCATTTTTGGGGGGGGGGGGGGGGGGCTTTTGTCTTTGAGAACATTATCCCAGTCTATGCCTTTAAGGTCTTCCCTTAGTTGCTGAAAGTTTGCCCCACTGAAGTTTAGAGTGTTGGTTGCCCCTTCCCTAACATTCTTAGTAATACAAAATCAATGATATTATGATCACTATTCCCCAGGTTCCCCCCAACCTGTATTTTTGATACCCTATCAGGTCTGTTGGTAAGGATAAGGTCCAGCAGTCCCCCCCCCCCCCCTCTTGTTGGCTCCAGGGCTAGCTGCGACAGGTAATTGTCTTTTGTTGTTGACAAGAACCTGCTACCTTTGAAGAACCTGCAGGTTTCTGCCCCCTAGTCAATATCTGGGTAATTGAAGTCCCCCATGATAAGTACTTCACCATGCTTTGAAGCCGCATCCATTTCACTTATCAGCATTTCCTCTGTTGCCTCCATTATATTTGGAGCCTTATAACAAACCCCTATTAATATTTTATTATTCTTTTTCCCTCCCCTTATCTCCACCCATAGGGACTCCACATTTGCATTTGCGTTACTGATGTCATCTCGCAAGACAGGCTTGAGGAAAGAATTCACATATAAACAAAACCCCTCCCCCTTTTTTATTTATACGATCCTTTCTAAAAAGACTATAACCATCTAAAGTAACAGCCTAGTCATAGCTACTGTCCAGCCATGTCTCGCTGATACCCACTATATCATATTTCCGATCCAACATCAAGAGTTCCAGTTCCTCCATTTTGTTTGTGAGGCTTCTGGCATTTGTGTACATACACTTTATATGGTTTTCCGTGTCCGTATTCCTTTTGTTCTTATTCCCCAATCTCATTCCAGCCCCCCTTCCTCCCCCATGGACTATGACTCTTCCCAGCTCTCTATCTACACTGTCTATTTGCCCTGCACAAGTGTAGTTGCCCTCCCCCCAGATTTCTAGTTTAAACACTCCTACAACCTTCTAGCCATTTTTTCCCCCAAAACAGCTGCACCCTCCCCATTGAGATGCAGCCCATCCCTACTGTAGAGCCTGTAGCCGACAGAAAAGTCAGCCCAGTTCTCCATGAACCCAAAACCCTCCTTCCTACACCAACTTTTGAGCCACTTACCTCCCTGATCTCCCGCTGCCTTTCTGGTGTGACACGTGGTACAGGCAGTATTTCGGAGAAAACTACCTTTGAGGTCCTTGCCCTGAGCTTATTGCCTAAATCCCTGAAATCATTTTTAAGGACCTTCCACCTCTTACTTTGTCATTAGTGCCAATGTGGACCATGACCGCTGGTTCCTCAACAGCCCCTCCCAGTAATCCGTCAACCCGATCCGCAACATGCCGAACCCGAGCACCCGGCAAACAACACACTGTTCGGTATGCATGGTCTTTGTGACAGATTGCCCTGTGTGTTCCCCTAATAATCAAATCTCCCACTACCAGCACCTGTCTGACCTTGCCTGTTCTCCCATTACCCTTCTTACTGGAGCAGACAGTCCCCTGGTTGCTAGAGGCCATGTCTTGCTGCAGCATTGCTATCCCAGAGCTGATATCCCCCTCATCCGCCAGCCTGGCAAACTTATTGGGGTGCATCAGATCAGGACTAGACTTCCTACAACTTTTCCCTCTACCCCGCCTTCTACATGTTACCCAACTAGCTGCCCCCTCACTCTGCACCTCCATACTTTCCTCCCCACACCCATCTTCTCCAGAGAGTTTGTGCTCCAGGAGCAGCAAACTTCGCTCCATATTGTCAATTGCCCACAGCCTTGAAACTTGCTCATTTAGATCCAGAATCTGGGCTTCCAGATGAGCAATTTTCACACATCCCACACAGCAGTATTCCCCCTCGAACGGCTGTTCAAGGAAAGCATACATGGCACAGGATGTACACTGTGTAGCAATGCCACTTATGGAGTCCATTGTTCTAATGGGTAATTACAATAGAAATATGCACAGAAAGAAGAATTTACAGTCAAAGTAACACAAAATACAGCAGTTACCTGCTAAAGCCCTTCAAACTTAAGTCCCTTAAACGTAAGTCACACTTAAGACACTGCACACACTTCGGTTCAATGCACACTCGCCACCAAGCTCCCTCACTCGCTTTTTTGATGTATTTAACGTAAATATCCACTGCAGTTTTTTTAATAAACGTTCTCTATCACCCCCACATCTCATTGGAGGAATATGATCTATTAGTCTGAAACAGAGGTGTTTCTCTGTGTGACCCGCTTCAGTAAAATGTTTAGAGACGGGTAAGTCTTTTCAACCTGAACGTATGGTATATCAGTGCTGATTAAACCGTATTTCAACCGTAAATTCAAGTGTGGTTTCACCCACGTATACCAGACCACATGGACAATATAGAATGTAGATGACAAAAGAACTATCACATGTCGAGTAGTATTTAATGTTGTATGGGGTACCATTATGCACAAAGCTGGCACCTTTTTCCATCAGACGGCAATTTATACAGTTACAGCAGGGATAGCATCCTTTCCTTGTATAACCAGACAGGCTAAGCTGTCTGCTCACTTTAAAGGGGCCCACATCAGATTTTACCAACCTATCCTTGATGCTCTGTGACCTGCGGTAAGAGAATAATGGCAGATTATTAAACTCAGGAATAACAACATTGCTCCCCACTAACTTGGGCCAATGTTTACGAACAATTTTAGCAATGGCTTCACTTTGGTCGTTATATGTACTGATAAATAAATTGCGTTTTGTTTCAGTAACTTCTCTATTTTTACTAAGCAGGTCACTTCTAGATCGCATTTCTTTTTTGTCCAAATTGTGCATGATAACCGTATCCGGGTATCCACGTCTCTTAAATTTTTTGGCCATGTTTTGTAAATTGCCAATCATTTTGTTTGGATCACTGGTGATCCTTTTCACCCTCAACATCTGGCAATAAGGGAGAGATTTAAGGGTAGAACGGGGTGGTTACTCTCATATCTGACTAGAGTGTTCTTGTCCGTCAGTTTAGTAAAAAAACCTGTATCAAAACCATCACCTCGCCTAGTTACCAAGACATCCAAAAATTGTAAGCAAAATTCAGAGAAGACCACTGTAAATTTAATTGTGTTGTCTATCGTATTTAAAAAAGAGTGAAACAACTCCAACTGCTGCTGGGTGCCAGTCCAAAGGAGGAAGACGTCATCTATATACCTCCACCACTCCAAGCAATGCTCAAAGAGTGGGAAGGCATAGACAACGCCCTCCTCAAAAGCTCGCATAACTATGTTGGCGTATGTAGGCGCCATATTGGCGCACATCGCCACCCCCATTTTTTTTAAATAAAAATTATCGACAAAGAGGAAATAATTATTCTTCAAGACAAACTCCAACAGCACCAATATGAACTCCTGTGTTCTAGGTGACCATGCTGTGGAGGTGAGCATACGTCGTACTGCCTCTAGTCCTATGTCATGATTTATCGAGGTATATAGTGATACCACGTCAAATGAAACTAACAATATTGGGTCATGTGTAATGCGTTTAATTTATTAATGAAATCTGTGGTGTCCTTAACATATGATTTGCCATTCACCGCCAGTTCCCGCAAAATTTTATCCACAAAAATAGTTATATTGGAGAAGATGGATCCTGGCAGGCCAGTTGTTTCTAGTACAGGATCCATCTTCTCCAATATCACAATTTTTTTTGGATAAAATTTTGTTTTCGCATAATATATCTCCTGCTAACTATTTCGCTTCAGACCACATATAAGAACGTTTATGTGGGCTATTCAAGCCTTTTACATTTTACGATATTAGTGTTAAACGGTATAAATTATATCTCTTTTATAGCACAGATTCCTGGGGAAAAAAGACATCTCATATCTGTATCTCACAGTTGTCAAATAATCAAGCCATGTTATCCTGTCCGATCTAAAAACAACATAATTAACATGCATAACATTCCTTTGGGAAAATATTTCAAAAAGGTTATGGGTAGCACTTGTTGTGCTGTACTGGGGTAACCGTTCCGTAGATGTCGGATTTAAGGTGAAAGAATTGTTCTCCACACAGGAAAGAACTTCAACGGCGGTCTCTCTTCTTCTGTTTTTGCCAGTCTTGGGTGACTGGGACTGGTGGTGGAGGTTTCTGTGGATTCACTGGTTGCAGGTTCCATTTCTCCAATAGTGAGGCTCCCTCTTCCACTGTGTGAATGACATATGTGATATTGTCTTTCATAATAATTAAGCAAGTAGGAAATCCCCACGTATATGGGATTAGGTTTTCTCTCAGTGTAATGGGTTTAAGTTGCATGTGCATAGGCTGACACTGCTATTACCCTGCAATACATCAGTATTGCAGAGTATTATCATGAACAAGCAATCAGATAATTGCTTGTTCATGTCCTTGTGGTGGATCAAGTAAAAAATTTAAAAAAAAATGTTTTTCAATAAAAAATAACTTTATAAATCACTAAAATTGCCCGTAAGCCCCAAAATATATAAAGAGACATATAACGCTCAAAAAAGTCTAAATCATAACACAAACCCCACATATATAATATCACCGCGTCCGTAACAATCTGTAGAATAAAAGTAAATAACTATTGAACCCATATGATGAACGCCGTAAAAAAAAAAAACTTTAAAAACCTGCCAAAAGTTATGATTTTTACCTATTACATCCCACTAAAAATGCAATAAATAAGTGATCAACAAAACATATGTACTCCAGAATACTTTTGCAAAGTACAACATGTCCCGCAAAAAACAAGCCATCAACCAGCTCTGTAGCCAAAATCGTAACAATGTTATGCCACTTGGAAGACGGCGATGCAAAAATGATCGATTTTTCCCCACATTAGGGTTTTATTTGGCAAATTTAGTAAAACATAAGTAAAAATATTCATGTCTGGTATCCGCATAATCGTATCGACCCATAAAATAAAGGCTATACGGTGAACACAATAACAAAAAAGGTAAAAAAAAATCCAGTACAGAATTGATGCTTTTTTACTCATGACCTCAAAAAAAGTTCCTAAATTTTCAAAAATAGGTAATACTAACCCCAAAATGGTAACACTGGAAAAAGCATCTCATCCCGCAAAAAGAATGCCATCACATGGCCCCAATAACGGAAAAGCGAAAATTTAATAGCCTTCAAAAGGGGCCAATGAGGAATCTAAAATCCTGGCAGCTGCAGGTCCCTCCTTCCCTTCTGCGCCTCGCTGTGCGCCCATAACACAAGTAACGGCCACATGTGGGGGGTCTCTACTCTCAGGAGAAATTGTAGAACAAATTGTATGGTGGGTTTTCAATTTTTATCTTTTGAAAATGTCTAAATTTTAGGGCTAAATGAACGTATAACCGACAAAATTTGACCATTCTAAATGTCAACGACATTTTGATTCAATTACTATGAAGATCTCATGGGGTTAACAATCTTCGTAAAAGCTGTTTATGATAGCTTGAGGGGTGCAGATTTGAAAAACGGTTGGTTATATAGGGTGGTTTTAATGCTAAATATGTAAAATTTAATTTCAAACAGTATTTATCCCCAAAATAGTCAATTCTGAAAATACAGAAAATCGCTATTCGATCTGTAAGCCACGTGACGTCAAAATAAATTATCCAAACTTTTCAAAAATTATAAAAAAATGTAAAGTAGACATATGGGAAATGTTATTCGGCAAGTTATTTAGGTGGTAAATCTATCTGCCTGAAAACGCGGTGATTTCGAATTTTTCTAAAAATTCATCATTTTTTTTCTTTTTTTTGTAAATAAACGCAAAACTTATCAGCCAAAATTTACCACTAAAATGAAGTACAACATGTGGGGAAAAAAATAATCTCAGAATCGCTTTAACAGTGTTCAAAAGTTATAACCATATAAAGAGACACAGGTCAGAATCCAAAAAATGGGACTGAGCCAAGCTACAAAATGGCTGCGTCCTTAAGGGGTTAACACCACATGTGACCGCAGCCTTATATGTCGTCATGACTAGAGTGCTTAAAAATGCAGGACACAGCCTGAAATCCAAAATTTATTTGTAACAAAAAGTCTCAGGATGCGGTCACACGTTGCAGTTAAAACTGTATCACAATCAGTTTTGAGGTGGTTTTAGGTGCAGTTTTGTCAATTTAATAGGTGAAATACATGAACTCCAGAAGAAGCAAAAATTTGCACCTGCTAGGATATTGAACATTGACTCAATTGATCCAGATCTTGTTGCAGTGAGCAAAGCAGATTTTTGTGGCAAATAAACTTTTAAAGAGGATTCAGAAAAGTGAGTGTGCGAGCTTTGTGGCGAGTGTGCATTGATCCTAAGTGTGTGCCGTGTCCAAAGTGGGATTTAGGATTAAGGGACTTAAGTTTGAGGGACTTTAGCAGGTAACTGCTGTATCTTGTATTACTTTGACTATAAATTCAGCTTTTTTTTTCCGTATTTCTCCTGTAATCCCCATTAGAATAATGGACTCCATAAGTGGCAATGCTACGCAGTGTACATCCTGTGCCACGTATGCTTTCCCTGAACAGCCATTCGAGGGGGAATATTGCTGTGTGGGATGTGTGAAAATTGCTCATCTGAAAGCCCAGATTCTGGATCTAAATGAGCAAGTTTCAAGGCTGAGGGCAATTGACAATATGGAGCGAAGTTTGCTGCTCCTGGAGCACAAACTCTCTGGGGAAGATGGGTGTGGGGATGGAAGTATGGAGGTGCAGAATGAGGGGGCAGCTAGTTGGGTAACATGTAGAAGGCGGGGTAGAGGGGAAGGTTGCAGGGAGTCTAGTCCTGATCTGGTGCACCCTAATAAGTTTGCCAGGCTGGCGGATGAGGGGGATATCAGCTCTGGGGTAGCAATGCTGCAGCAAGACATGGCCTCTAGCAACCAGGGGACTGTCTGCTCCAGTAAGAAGGGTAATGGGAGCACAGGCAAGGTCAGACAGGTGCTGGTAGTGGAAGATTCAATTATTAGGGGAACAGGCTGGGCAATCTGTCACAAAGACCGTGCATACCGAACAGTGTGTTGTTTGCCGGGTGATCGGGTTCGGGATGTTGCGGATTGGGTTGACAGATTACTGGGAGGGGGTAGTGAGGAACCAGCGGTCATGGTCCACATTGGCACTAATGACAAAGTAAGAGGTAGGTGGAAGGTCCTTAAAACTGATTTCAGGGATTTAGGCCATAAGCTCCAGGCAAGGACCTCAAAGGTAGTTTTATCTGAAATACTAACTGTACCACGTGCCACACCAGGAAGGCAGCAGGAGATCAGGTAGGTAAATAAGTGGCTGAAAAGTTGGTGTAGGAAGGAGGGCTTTGGGTTCATGGAGAACTGGGATGACTTTTCTGTCGGCTACAGGCGGCCGCCCCCTCCCCCCAGGTCTCTAGTTTAAACACTCCTCCAACCTTCTAGCCATTTTTTCCCCCAAAACAGCTGCACCCTCCCCATTGAGGTGCAGCCCATCCATACTGTAAAGTAAAGTAGGGATGAGCTGCACCTTAATGGGGAGGGTGCAGCTGTTTTGGGGGAAAAATGGCTAGAAGGTTGGAGGAGTGTTTAAACTAGAGACCTGGGGGGAGGGAAACTACACTTGTGCATGGCAAATAGACAGTGTAGATAGAGATCTGGGAAGAGTCATAGTCCACGGGGGAGGAAGAGGGGCTGGATTAAGATTGGGGAATAAGAACAAAAGGAATAGGTATAATGAAAACCATATAAAGTGTATGTACACAAATGCCAGAAGCCTCACAAATAAAATGGAGGAACTGGAACTCTTAATGTTGGAGCGAAAATATGATATAGTGGGTATCAGCGAGACATGGCTGGACAGTAGTTATGACTGGGCTGTTACTATAGATGGTTATAGTCTTTTTAGAAATAAAAAAGGGGGAGGGGTTGTTTATATGTGAATTCTCGCCTCAAGCCTGTCCTGCGAGATGACATCGGTAATGCAAATGGGGAGTCCCTATGGGTGGAGATAAGGGGAGGGAAAAAGAATAATAAAATATTACTAGGGGTTTGCTATAAGGCTCCAAATATAATGGAGGCAGCAGAGGAAATGCTGATAGGTGAAATGGATGCGGCTTCAAACGATGGTGAAGTACTTATCATGGGGGACTTCATATACCCAGATATTGACTGGGGGGAAGAAACCTGCAGGTCATTCAAAGGCAGCGGGGAGCACTGCTGGACCTTATCCTAACCAACAGACCTGATAGGGTATCAAAACTACAGGTTGGGGGAACCTGGGGAATAGTGATAATAATATCATTGATTTAGATAAATCACAGTTGCCAGATGGCATACACCCCTGTTTTCTGTATGAACTATGTACCATGATAGACAAACCGTTATTTTTAATATTTGAAGATTCACTGAGGACTGGTTATGTACCACAGGACTGGCGCATAGCAAATGTGGTACCAATATACAAAAAAGGATCAAAAAGCGATCCTGGAAACTACAGACCTGTGAGTCTAACTCAGGGGTCAGGAACCTTTTTGGCTGAGAGAGCCATAAGCGCCAAATATTTTAAAATATAATTCTGCGAGAGACGTACAATATGTTTAAAGGGACACTGACAGAACAATCGCTCCAGTAGTCATTAGTACAGCAAGGAGTGTTCCTCCCTACTGTACAACTGTACTGTCACAACTGGAACAAAACAATGGTAATTCCCTTTAAAATAAAAAAATAGATAATTTACATTCGCGCTTGTGATGCATGACATCTCGTCCAGCACTATTCCTTCTTCTGCGCACCCCTGAAAGGCTGCCATCTCTCATCAGGTGGGAAGAAGCCAAATCCAGTTATGCCCATTAAAAAGAAGAAGCCAGAGTCCTGAAAGAGTTGTCAAGCATCACAAGCTCCAGTGTAAATTATCTAGTTTTTATTTTACAGGGAATTACCATTGTTTTGGTCCAGTGGTGGCTTAGTACTGTTACGCACAAGCCTCAGCTGATGCAGAACCTCCTCATACATGCGAAGACGGCAGTAGTAAGACGTGCCTTCTTTGCAACCCACACAGTCACTTACAATGGACATTGGCGAGATAAGTATCATTCACCCCACTGTTATCACATGTTATCAACCCACTGCAAAATTCACCCGTGTTCATGTGCATGTGGCCTAATACTGCACACACATACACACAGTACAATACATGTGACACACTGACACTGCACACACATAAACACACAGTACAATACATGTGACACACTGACACTGCACACACATAAACACACAGTACAATACATGTGACACACTAACATTGCACACACAGTACAATACATATGACCCATATGAGGTCATATGAGGCCATATGAGGTCACACAGTACAATACATATGACCCACTGACACTGCACACATAAACACACAGTACAATCATACCTCCCAACATTTGTGAAAGGGAAAGAGGGACAAAATGGCGGCAAGCGTAGCATGCCGCGGCAATCCCCCTAAGCCACACCCCCAATCACTCCCTGGCCACGCCCCAAATTTGAGCCATATTATAATAATAAAAATCATCTCAATAAAAAAAAAAAAAAATAATTATCCTCATTGGGATTTGAACCCAGAACCTGCAGTGACCATGTACAATAATGTCACAGTGCCTCACCCAACTGAGCTATAACCTCTGTGATTATCTAGATGTAGAATTTTGGTAACTAAGAACTATGACTACTGTTACACTGTGACACAGATTTAATGCCTTGGTATATAGGGAGGGATCTTCTCAGAGATTGTAATTATTGAGACTATTATTATGGAGATGATTATTATTATTTTTAATATTAATAATCATCTCCATAATAATAAAATTTATAATAATAATAGTCTCAATAATTACAATAATAACGTCTTAGAAGATCCCTCTCTATATATCAGTGCAGTAAGTCTGTGTCACAGTGTAAATGTCAGGCTAGAGGGATGTGGATCCTCTGGACCACTGCAGACGATGACACAAGCCACTACCTGGGACCGGAGTCTAAGTGGCACCCGGTTTTCACCAGAGCCCGCCGCTAAGCGGGTCGGACTTGCTGCAGCGTGGTACCACCAGGTCGTTCCACAGGAGTGACTTGTCTGCAGTGGCAGCCAAGGTCGGGGTACAGAAACGGCAAACAGTCTCTTAGTCGGATCCAGGCACAAGGTCAGGGCAGGCGGCAGAGAAGCAACGTCAGGGTCAAATCCAGGGTCAGCAACAGGAGGTCCAAGCAGATGGGTACGGGAATACGGCACACGAACAACAGCACGGAGGAACACTGGTACACAGGACAGCAGCACGGAGGGATTCGGGTAGACACTGGAACACGGAAGGACTCAGGAACGCAGGAGACACAGGAGACACTGGAATGCAGGGAACGCAGGCAAATCGCAACAGAGCTTTCTCTCAGGCTGTGAGGCACAAAGATCCGGCAAGGTAGTAAGGGAGGTACTTGCCTTTTAAAGGTGAAGTGTTCAGCCAGCGCACCAATCAGCGGTGCGCTGGCCCTTTAAATCTTCTGAAGGTGCCGCGCGCACTCCCTAGGAGACGGGGACGCGCTGCGCGGGCACTGCGCCTGCGAGCCCCGGGGACCACCCGTGACAGTACCCCCCATTTGGCCTCCCCCTCCTCTTGGGCTGTAGAAACTTCTGTAGGAGGTCATGGTCCAGGATGTTGTCTTCAGGCTCCCAGGATCTCTCTTCTGGCCTGAACCCCTTTCAGTCAACCAAGAAGAACCGCTTCCCTCTCACCATCTTCACGTCGAGGATCTCCTTCACCTCATAAACGTCCGAGGAGTCAGCCACCGGGGCAGGAGGAGGTACTTGCCCGGGAGAAGCGGTTCAGGATGACAGGCTTGAGTAGGGAGACATGGAAGGAGTTCGGGATGCGCATGGTGGAGGGAAGGCGCAGTTTGTAGGAGACTGGATTTATGCGGGAAAGAACCACGAAGGGACCCAAGAATCGTGGACCAAGCTTGTACCCAGGAATCTTCAACCGGATGTATCTAGCGGATAACCAGACCTTGTCACCAGGAGAAAAGACTGGAGAAGGCCTGCGTTTTTTGTCGGCCTGGAGTTTGGTGCGAGCAGAGGCCTGCAGCAATGAAAGGTGAGTCTGCTCCCAGATGGTCTTCAGATCTCGTATCAACACATCAACAGCAGGAACATCAGTGGGCACAGGTAGAGGAAGAGGAGGACGTGGATGCTGTCCATACACGATGAAGAAGGGAGAAGAACCAGAAGTCTCAGAGTTCAAGGAATTGTATGAGAACTCCGCCCATGGCAATAAAGCGGACCAGTCGTCCTGGCGGGCCGAGACGAAATGGTGAAGATAGTAGCCTAGAATTTGGTTGACTCTCTCTACTTATCCATCAGACTGTGGATGGTATGCAGAGGAAAAGTCCAGTTTCACCTGTAATTGGCTACATAGAGATCGCCAGAAGCGGGAGACAAACTGAACCCCTCGATCCGAAACAATGTGTAATGGAAATCCATGCAGTCGAAAGATGTGACTGAAGAATAGGCTGGCTAGGCGTGGAGCAGACGGCAGTCCAGGCAACGGAATAAAATGGGACATTTTAGAGAACCGGTCAGTTACCACCCAGATGACAGTATTCCCAGAGGACAATGGAAGGTCTGTGATGAAGTCCATGGCCATGTGCGTCCACGGGTGGCTGGGTATCGGCAACGGCATCAGGAGACCAGCAGGTTTAAGGCGAGATGGCTTATTATGAGCACAGGAAATGCAGGATCCCACAAAATCCCGCACATCCTTGGCCAGGTCTGGCCACCAATAGTAACAGGAAATGAGGGTTATAGAACGCTGCACCCCAGGGTGCCCAGCCACACGATAGCAATGTCCCCAAGTTAAAATTCTCTTCTGAAGAGCAGGTCGGACATACGTCTTGCCTGGTGGAAGCTGCCGGAGATCCACTGGAGCAGCCTGAACCAGTCGTTCCGGAGGAACAATATGACTAGGAACGGAATCTTCTCCAACCACATCTGAAGCGTGAGAGGGCATCGGTCTTAACGTTCTTCTCTGCAGGGCGGAAATGTATTAAATAATCAAATCGGGAGAAGAAGAGAGACCAACGAGCCTGTCGAGGATTAAGACGCTGAGTGGTCTGGAGATACAGGAGGTTCTTGTGGTCGGTATAAATATGAACCGGATGACGAGCTCCCTCCAGTAGATAGCGCCATTCCTCCAAAGCTAACTTTATGGCCAAAAGTTCCCGATCACCAATGGAATAATTTCTTTCAGCAGGTGTGAAAGTCTTTGAGAAAAAACAGCAGGTGAGGGTACGACCCTTGGGCCCCTTCTGAGTGAGAACGGCCCCAGCACCCACGGATGAGGCGTCAACCTCTAATTGGAAAGACCTCTCTGTGTCAGGCCTTGTGAGTACTGGCGCAGAAGCAAAGGCAGACTTCAACCCAGTGAAGGCCTCTTCAGCAGCCAGAGGCCATAGTCTTGGGTTGGCATCCTTCTTAGTCAATGCCACGATGGGAGCCACAAGGGAGGAGAAGTGAGGAATGAATTGTCGATAATAATTGGCGAAGCCCAGAAATCTTTGTATGGCACGTAACCCGACTGGACGAGGCCACTGAAGTACGGCTGCCAACTTGGAAGGGTCCATCTGAAGTCCTTTATCAGAAATGATGTATCCCAGAAACGGAAGCCTACTCTGGTGAAATAGGCATTTCTCGAGTTTGGCATATAAACGGTTGGTCCTTAAGTGCCTGAGAACCTGTCGGACGTGGGTCTGGTGAGACTGTAGATCTGGGGAAAACACCAAAATGTCGTCCAAGTAGACTATGACACAAGAGTAGAGCAAGTCTCTGAAAAAATCCGTTAACAAATTCTTGAAAAACCGCTGGAGCATTACAGAGTCCAAAGGGCATCACCAAATACTCAAAATGGCCATCACGGGTATTGAAAGCTGTCTTCCACTCGTCGCCTTCCCGAATACGAATGAGGTTGTATGCCCCTCGCAGATCCAGCTTGGTGAAAACCTTGGCACCCCGTAGGCGGTCAAAGAGTTCGGTGATGAGAGGCAAGGGATAGCGTTTTTTTATCGTGGCTTTATTGAGGCCGCGGTAATCTATGCACGGACGGAGGGAACCATCCTTCTTGGATACAAAGAAGAAACCAGCTCCAGCGGGGGAAGAAGACTTCCGGATGAATCCTTTCTCCAAATTTTCCTTTATGTAGGCAGACATGGCTTCGGTCTCAGGCACTGATAACGGGTATACTCGTCCTCGAGGAGGAGACGTACCCGATAGCAAGTCGATGGGACAGTCATAGGAACGGTGTGAAGGCAGGACCTCCGCTTGCTTCTCAGAAAAAACGTCGGCATAGTCTCGGTAGCACGCTGGAAGGTTCTTCAGAGGCTTGTCGCCCAAGGTAGTTGGCAAGACAGAGGGTGAGGAACTTCTAAGCAACGAGACCGACAATCCGGACCCCAACGAAGAACTTCTCCCGTCCTCCAATCAAGGACTGGTGCGTGGCTCTGCAACCATGGAAGACCTAGCAGAAGAGACAAAGTAGAGCAAGGTAGCACCAGGAAGGACAACTTCTCCTTGTGTAGAGCGCCGTCTTGCATAGTTAGAGGCTTAGTGCGATATCGCACCGGATCAGAGAGGACTTGTCCGCTAACTGAGGAAATAACCAGTGGCTTGTCAAGTAGGACCACTGGAAAGTGATACCGGGAAACCAGTGCGGCATCCATGAAGTTCCCCGCGGAGCCGGAGTCCAGGAAGGCAGAAACTTGGGTCTGGTTGCCGGCACCAACGCTAAGAAGCACCGGAATCAACAAGCGTGGAGAAGCACTGCTCACACCTAGGGACGCTTCTCCCAAGAACCCTATGTCCTGGCATTTCCCGGACGTTGGGGTCGGATAGGACAAGACCCAAGGAAATGCTCAGGACTAGCGCAGTAGAGGCAGAGGTTTCCTTGGCGTCTTCTGGTACGCTCCTGCGGTGACAATTTGACTCTGTCCACTTCCATCGACTCCTCTGCAGGTGGTGCGACCGGAGGCTGGAATGATCTTTGGAAGGTAGGAGCTAGGCGAGGGGGGCGTCGTGGACGGAATGGAAGTTGCTCAAAACGTGACTCCTCAGCACGCTCTCTGAACCGCACATCAATTCGGGTGGCCAGAGAGATGAGGTCACTCAGAGAGGATGTAAATTCAGCAAGGCAGACTCAGCGGAGGAGGCCCGAGCCGGTTCCTCGAATACAGACCGGAATTCAAACAGAAAGGCCACAAGGGAAGCCGTGACTGGGTCGTTCCGGTCCCAAAGGGGAGTAGCCCAGGCCATGGCTTTTTCCAGTGAGAAGGCTGATTATAAATGCCACCTTGGCACGCTCCGTGATAAATTGGCTCGGCATAAGTTCTATGTGCAGAGAGCACTGAGTCATAAAGCTCCTGCACATCTTGGAATCGCCATCATACTTGGTGGGCATGGACAGCCGCATTCTGGGTTCAACAGCAGGTAGACCAGTCGGTGCAGAAGGAGTCGCAATAGCAGCCTCAGGAACCTGTTGCTGGTTAGCTAGCAGTCGTTGCAGCATGGCGGTGACTTGCTCCAGTTGATCACGCTTTGCAGCAATCTGCCGGGATTGGTGGATCACAATAGTGGCAAGATCTGGCTTGCTGGGAGGCGGAGCCTTTGCGGGATCCATGACCGGATCTTACTGTCAGGCTAGAGGGATGTGGATCCTCTGGACCACTGCAGACGATGACACAAGCCACTACCTGGGACCGGAGTCTAAGTGGCACCCGGTTTTCACCAGAGCCAGCCGCAAAGCGGGTTGGACTTGCTGCGGCGTGGTAACACCAGGTCGTTCCACAGGAGTGACTTGTCTGCAGTGGCAGCCAAGGTCGGGGTACAGAAACGGCAAACAGTCTCTTGGTCGGATCCAGGCACAAGGTCAGGGCAGGCGGCAGAGAAGCAACGTCAGGGTCAAATCCGGGGTCAGCAACAGGAGGTCCAAGCAGATGGGTACGGGAATACGGCACACGACAACAGCACGGAGGAACACTGGTACACAGGAAAGCAGCACGGAGGGATTTGGGTAGACACTGGAACACAGAAGGACTCAGGAACGCAGGAGACACTGGAATGCAGGGAACACAGGAATGCAGGCAAATCGCAACAGAACTTTCTCTCAGGCTGTGAGGCACAAAGATCCGGCAAGGTAGTAAGGGAGGTACTTGCCTTTTAAAGGTAAAGTGTTCAGCCAGCGCACCAATCAGCGGTGCGCTGGCCCTTTAAATCTTCTGAAGGTGCCGCGTGCATGCCCTAGGAGACAGGGACGCGCGCGCACGGAGCCAGACGGAGACACAGGACCGGGGAGAGGTGAGCTGCGCCTGCGAGCCCCGGGGAGCACGGGTGAGCCCGCGACCCGTGATATGAGTCGTGGGACCATTCTGTACAAGTGAAACAATATTCCATGTGTGGCCTGACCAGTGGGTCAGGCCACACATGGAATATTGCGTACAGTTTTGGGCACCAGTGTATAAAAAGGACATAGTAGAACTGGAACTGGTGAAGAGGAGAGCAACCAAGATTATTAGGGGAATGGGGGGATTAGAATACAATGACAGATTACAAAATTTGGGATTATTCAGTTTAGAGAAAAGACGACTGAGGGGAGACCTCATTACAATGTACGAATACCTGAACGGACAGTACAAGGATCTCTCCAAAGATCTTTTTAAACCTAGGCCTGTGACCAGGACAAGGGGGCATCCACTACGCCTAGAGGAGAGGCGATTCTACCATCAACAACATAGACAAAGGTTCTTTACTGTAAGAGCAGTGAGACTATGGAACTCTCTTCCGCATGAGGTAGTTATGGGGGACTTTATGTACATGTTCAAGAGAGGCCTGGATGCCTATCTGGAGAGAAAAAATATCACGGGTTATGGGGATAAAACATTTATTTAATTCTTAAAGTTTGGACTTGATGGACTTGAGTCTTTTTACGGCCTTATATACTACGATACACCAAAGAAATTAAACAACCCCAGTGTGTCAACGTTCTGCTACTCGTCTACCTATGGTGGGAGGAGGGGTAAAGAGCTCACTCCTCCTTCTGGCCTTGTGCTAGTCCGGGATCCAGTCCATGCGAGCACACAGTCATCTGCATTAAACCTTAGACTTTTATTGTATTTGGAGTCATACTTTAGTCAATTCATTTTTTCTATATCATTCGATTGTTGAAAATTGCTGAGGGAGCGTTTATGCGTGGGTTTAACACAATGATGACTGCAATGTAATCCGGCATATCTCCTCTTCTCAACTGCTGTGATGTGTTTGAAAATGCATGCATTGACCCCTACGGGACTCAGCCTCTTTTATCTTTAAGGACGCGGCCCCATTTTTCAAATCTTGCCTGTGTCACTATAAGTGGTTATAGCTTTGAAACGCTATGAGATATCCAGGGGATTTTGCGATTGTTTTCTCGTGACACATTGTACATCAAATTAGTTAAAAAATTTGGATGAAATCTTTTGTGTTTAGTTATGAAAAAATAACAAAATTTGGCAACATTTTGGAAAAATTCTTTATTTTCAATGTTCTAAATTCTCTACTTTTGATGCAGATAGTCATAGCATCCGAATATATTCATAACTTACATTTCCCAAATATCTGCTTTATGTTGGATGGGTTTTTAAGATTCCACATATTTTATGAGGCTCAGAATGTAGGTATCATTTTTCACATTTTTTGAAAAATCACCAAAACCCGTATTTAGATGGACCTGCTCAACTTCTAATTGACACTGAGAGGCCTAAATAATAGCTAGACTCGTAAATTACCCCGTTATGGAAACTACACCCCTCAACGTATGAAAAACCACTTTTAAGAAGTTTGTTAACCCTTTGGGTGTTTTATAGGGGCTAAAACAAAATGGAGGTGCAGTCTATAAATTGTAATATTTTTTCACAATACACTCATTTTGGGTGGAAAATTAAACATTTACAATGGATTAAATGAAAAAAGGCTCCACAAAGTTTGGTACCCAATTTCTCTCGAGTATACCGTTACCCTATATGTGGTGGTAACCTGCTGTATGGGCGCACAGCCGGGTATAGAAGGGAAGGAGGCGCCATAAAGTACTGCAATCATTTTATTCCCTTGTCTATGATACCCAGTGTTTAACTATTTCATTTAAAGGCAATTTAAATTTGATTTCATTTTACTTTTTTCAAAAATGATTTTACTTTCTGATTGCAGTATTTTTGTTTTATTTCCTATACATCATTAGAATTAATGCCATTTTACCTTAGCTTCTCTTCTGCTCTGTTAATAGCAGTCAATGATGGGCTTTACTACATTCTCACGGACAAAGGTAGCAATAGTCTGGAGCCACCAAATTTAGGTGTATGGGAGAGTTTGCTTTGTGCAAGCAGAAGTAAATATGTTGTGACATCATCATCTATCATCAGTAGTAATGTCATGTTTTCTATAAATGTATCTTTTATTTTAATCTATTTTAC